>CAUYRT010043006.1:0-24961 GCA_963574885.1 Lepilemur ruficaudatus | reverse complement strand
TAATTTCTTTCTTTCTATTTATAGTAGAGACGGGGTCTCACTCTTGCTCAGGCTGGTTTCGAACTCCTGACCTTGAGCGATCCGCCCGCCTCAGCCTCCCAGAGTGCTAGGATTACAGGCGTGAGCCACCGCGCCCGGCCGTAACTTTGATTTTTGAATGTTGAACTACCCTTACATCCTTAGAATAACTCTCACTTGGTTTTGTTATATAATTCATTTCATACCTTGTTCAATCTGATCTACTAGTTGAGGATATTTGCATTTACATTTAGTACGTCTCACAAATTACTGCCATCATTACATTATTACTTCTACTTCCTGCTCTCTTTCCTCTCTTTCCTGTATTCCAATTACATTTATATCTTTTATTTTTATAAAGAAATTTATGTAGATGGAGACTTGCCATGTTGCCCAGGCTGGAGTGCAGTGGCTATTCACAAGTGTAATCATGGCACACTACAGCTGCAAACTTCTAGGCTCAAGCAATCCCCTTGCCTCCACCCCACAAGTGGTACTATAGACATGAACCACTATGCCCAGCTCATGAATATCTTTTAAAATATTTCCACAGTACTAAGGTGAAGAGTTGCTTTGGAGCCACATACGTACTGTATTAACAAGTTTCTTTGCTTGCCATTCATTCATACATCTCAGACCTTTCTCATTCCTACTGGGAAAAGATTTCTTCTTCTTAAAGTACATCTCTTTGTAGTAGTGGGTAATTATCTCATTTATTTGTTTAACTTAATTATATTCTAATCATTGGATTATAGTTGTTTTGGAGCCACAATTCTAGATTAATATATATTTTCTACCAGAACTTTAAATTTTTATTATATTTTTTGGGCATCCTCAATGCCATTGACAATATTGTTGTCAGTCTAAAAGTTATTCCTCTGCTCCTTCTCCTACTTTTTCTATTTCTCCTCCTGTTCTTCCACCTCATTCTCTTTCTTCATTATTTTCCTTTCTGCCTTTAGATGTTTTCCTTTCTTCTTCTAGCCCAGAAGTTTATCATAAGGAGACATTTCGTATAGTTTACACAGTATCTAATTGTATTATAACCTGAGAGCCTCTTGTCTTATTTTACCTGAAATGTGTCATACTTCCTTTTTAACCTTCACCTACCCTACCCCTGTTACTAAAGCATCTTTAAATTTTTTACTATGAGCCAGTGATTACTAAGTCCTTCCCCACTTAGTCCTCTGAGCAATATTATAAAGTTGGGGACTATTACTGTTTCATTATACTGTATACATTATACAGCTAAGCAAGGGACAAAATTGGACTCTGGGTCCAGGTGTGTCTGACTCCAGAGTCCTCTCTGCTAACATCACCACCATATGTTCTCTCAATATAAATCCTCAGCATGGCTGGTCTACTGAGTCTTCTTTATTTGAATTTCCCCAACTATTGCTACCTATACTGTCTACTTGAATGATAATAATTATTTAGTTATTTTCATTCCAATATGCACACAACTTTCTCCTCTCAAACATGATATTAGTTTCTTAAGAACATAACATGTATCATTTACCATGGTCCACAGTGCTAACATGGTATCATGTAAAAATTAAGTTTTCAATAATTGCTACTTAAATAATGAAAAAATCCAATTATGTCTCTAATCCTAAAAGGAATAGACAATTTAAAAAAAAATCTGTTAGAATAATATAGTACTTAGTTTGAATTAAAATGTGTGTATGTAGCAATTAACCAAAAATAAAAGGTCTACACCACTGAGGGGAGACGGGTAAAGGAAGAGTGATATTTGGGCTCATAGTGTGTTACTTTTGTCATTTTTTTGTTCCTTGTCAATACATCCGGATTATATTCTACATTTCTGAGTTTCTATTCTTTTAACTGAATTATTTTATCAATTTTTAAACATACCTAAGGTTCCCACATTTCTCCAAGGCACACTGGGTGATGATTTAAAAAGCAGCCGTAAGAAATGAGCCTGTGGCCAGGACCACAGTCAGCGATGCTAGCATTACGGTAACAGGCTGACTGCTTTGACATCAACAACATGCTTTTCTTACCGCAATTTGTTCCTCTATATTGTTTCATCATTGTGAGCACTTGTTTAAAACCCATTTACAGAGCAGATTGCCAAGTATTGTCTAGAAAATTTGCAGGAGATTTAGGTGCGTGAAGTTCACACTTGGTTAGTAGATCTTTCACTGCTTTTTGCTTGCCAAGCACAGTTAATACTCAAAAATACCATAATCAAGATAATGAAAGTTCGGATTCCTCATGGCTGTCTTTACTTGTCTATACTTCTCCCCACCCGCCTTCGATTTCGGTAACAGTAAATATACTGTCTCCCAACAGATTCTTAGAATCAATTCCAGTAAGGCTAGTTACATGGTGGTCTAATCCTTTCTTGCTGCACTCCAAGTTGGCTTTTGATTGCTATTTCAAATAAAACGATTTTACTGCCTCACCAATTCCTCTGTGTAGTAAAAGTCTTAGAATATTCTTGATGCCTCCTTTTTAGATGAATAAATTCAGCCTTGGGGAAATTGCGGTGAGATTTTTGGCGGTTACTGATATCATGCAAAAGAACTCATGACGCATCTGTGATTCAGAAATGGCTATGCAAACACGCGTGTCTGCACACATACTTACCAGCACTGTGACCGGCAGCACTGGCAGGAATGGGCGGCCATCTGGTGACAGTGGAACAGGGATCTGGGGAACCAGGCCAGAGGACTGCTGGCCTGCCGGCTCCGCAGAGTCTTCAACCATTTCCAACCACCCTGATGCAAATGTGCTGCCAAACTAAAATCAAGAACACAGAAAAATTGACGGGATAGAGAAATATGGGGAGGAGGGCACATTAGAAATGATGGGAAAAGAACAAAGAAAATTAGAGATCAGTGTGGAAGGGCAAAATTTCTCAACCGTTATCAGAACTATCAGCCTTGCATAACAGGAGTCCTGAGTCTTGTTCAGTCTTGACACTGCAATGCAAAAGTAGAGAGCCAATCTCTTTCCTCACTGAGGGTTGCTTTATTTGTGTCACTCAGTAGTGAGGAAAGCATTGAGTTGCACTCACTGAACACATGCTAGCTTCCAGATCGCAGACCTGTACCATGTTCGTTGTGAACGCAAAGCTCAGTTCTGATTAGGCTCACTAGTAAATTGATCCATGAAACTGTGCGGGACTCACTGCATTGTGAAAATGTGTTTTCAGTTTTTGTCCAGGAAGCTCTTTTCCTTTCTTTTCCCTTCCATCCAGACCACAATTACACTTGCTATTTGGAAGGCTGCTCCTCTGAAAGCAGCTAGAGGTACAAATATTTAATGTTGGCTTTGTCCCTCAAAACTATAAAAATTTGCTTAGATCTTTACATAAGTATATCTGTGGTATGTTAGAAATCATTTAATTGTTAGTTATTTTATATTGATATAAATTATATCCCAGAATTGATATAAAAGGGAACACACTATTCACCATAATTTTTGGTTTGTTTTTTATAAACTTTCAGTGGCTATAAAACAGGACAATTGGGATTTGTTGGACTCCCTATAAGACAAGGTTAAAAAAATTGAGCCAGAAAGCGGGAGATATGACTCTAACTCCTATCTTATTAATAGATAAGTCACTATCACATATAGGTATTAATGTGAGAGTAGAACTAATTTTTTCCTATATATGTAAAAACTATGATATTTTGGGTTTTCCCCTCAAATTTTTAGGGTAAAAAGAATCTTATATTACATATTTCATTTGGTCACATGTAAAGTTCATAGTCACATTATGGCACTTCATGGGCTTGTGAATCAATAGTTCTAACTAAGGGGGTAGGTCACTTTAGTGTAATGTGTTGCCCTTTTTCTGCTGTTGATTTGCTGGTGGTATTTTCATTAAAAAACAGAATAAGCATAATGAAATTTTCAAAATTAAACAAAAACAGTGATTTTTAAAGATATCCATTTAAAATTTCATATTCTGTGCATATATTTTGCTGTAAATTTTGAATATTTTAGAAAAATTAAGTTTTAATAAGTATATAAAACAATTTCACAACTTTATGTTTTTACTTTCACTTTAGTTTACATATCTGGTGAAACTATATTTAAGCTTATTATACTTTGAATATATTTGCATATAATTTTTAGTCCTTTATATTATTACTATCAATAGAATACAAATTATGCAAAAATCTTAATTATAACAATATAATTAGCTATTGTGCTAAAGTTAAGGCAAAAGGTTTTATTACATAATTATACATTAATTTTTGAATTTTATATTTATGTTATAACTTTTCTGAACATTACTGACACATCCACAAGATGACATATGTTCCATAATAATTTAATACACTGTGTTTGATATTTCCCTGACTTTTAGTTAAATATTTTAAATTTTATTGTTTTGAAGGTACATGTAGGAACATAGGAGAATGGGCATCTTTCATTAAATAGTTTGTCATTTGATTTATACCATTTAAACAGACAGACATGAGATAGGCAGGCCTGCATTTGCACCCTTGGCCCAGGCCCTGAGAATGTTGGGGCAGTCTCAGTTTTCTTGACAGCCTGGATAAAGCATGAAGTTTACCTTTGCCAGATGTGTGGAAAGGTCTGTTTCTTCATGGACGTTTCATTAATGTTGAGATCTCTGAAAGCACCATAGTTTCCAGTTTACTTAGAATTGAATAAAATATAGAAATCAATTCATACAATGTTCTAAACTTGTGAGATGAATTATTGAGAAGTTGTTTTAAGTGCTTTTTTAAAACATGAGAAATTATTTATAATTTCAATCACAATTCTAGATATTGAGTTTGGAATTACCTAGTAATAAACATACCACTAATGAAGTAGATGTCATGAAAAATCATTATTGAACAGAATATTCTTTGTTTTTCTGGCTATATATGCCCTTTCATGGGGGAGTGCCATGTGATGTATTATTTCCACTCAAAGAGCGAACATTGAGGCTGTCCACAGTGGACCTCGGTGATGAATCTGTCTGATCACTCATCATTTCTCTACCTTATCCAACAATTTTGTCTCCTTGACTCAGTCTTCATGATTCAAGATGAGACTCTGTCTAATGCTATGGTTCTCTCCTTGCTGCCAGAGTCCCTTAGTGGTGCCACTATGTTTCTGTGAACTCCTTTGGTATCTGGCTCAATTGAAAAGCTCTCTCTTTTTGATAGTATTCCACAGCTTACCTTGAAATTTTCTATAGTTCATTTTTCTTTTCTTTTACTTATATGCCCTGTGCTTTGCTGTTTTTCAGATGTTTCAATCTTTATTTTCAAATAAATCATAACTTAACACTTTTACTTACCTTCCACTCTTCCAAGTGGAAGCAGTTTCACAGGGCATAGTCCAAGGGCATTAGGGTAAAGCACTCTACCATTAAGTAAGGGAATTGGTGACTAGTCCCACTCTGCCTTCAACAAGTTTTCTGGGTAACAGCTTTCATTCTGGACCCTCTATGTATAAAATTCATATCCAACTGAATGAACCTTTAGGTCACTTGCAGCTTCAACCTTTTCTGAATCATTACTACTCTTTCAGATATCAAAATTTGGTACCCACTTAATCAATTAAAGAATAACTGATTCACATTTATACCAATATGTAAGTTACTACGTACAAAGAAGTTAAGAAATATTGTTATTTTTTCTTTAATTGCCTCTTTTTAATGTCAAAGACTACTACATCATTTTAAAATTATAGGAAACAGTGAATAATGTAATATTCTTGTTTTTTGTTTTTGTGAGCATGTGTGTGTTTGCATGCATGTGTCATTATGTAAGCATGATTCTTTCTACATCCCTCCTTAATCTTTATGCATCAAAGAGCTTTTGTGTAAAACTATCCTTATGCCACTGGTCCTTATTCTATTGATATGTTACTTGTCTCCAATGTATTGCCTTTTTTTAAAAATAAGAGCTTTATTAAGCACACATGTGCACAGAGGGAAGTAAAACTCCCAGTGGAAATTACCCAGCAGGGAGGGGAGCAGAGGGGAGGGGAAAAATCCTACCTAATGGGTACTATGAACACTATTTGAGTGACAGGCATGCTTTTAGCTGGGACTCAAGCGTTACAAAAGCGAGCCATGTAACCTAAACCATTTGTATCCCCTTAATATTTTGAAACAAAAAAATCAAATGAATAAATAATAACAATGGCTTTATTGAGATATAATTTACATACCATACCACTTTCACCCACTTAAAGTGCATGATTTAAGGGGTTTTTAGTATAATCAAAGATAAGCTACACCTCATAGTCAATGTGTGATTGAACTATAGTTTTATACGGAGATTGGCTGATGCCATAAATTAGAAGCATCCTTCTGTTTTACTCATAAGTGTCGTTTGTAATGATCTCCTCCACCATCACTACTCTGTAACAAACACACACACACTCTCACACACACAAACATCCTTTTTGTTGAGTTGTAGATGGTAACAAGTATGATATAGAATCATAATATTTTTCTTTAGCTACATATTATGTTAATGCCTTTGAGAAGACAACATTATAACGCATCTGGTATGACAGAACAAATTATGTCAGTTTACCATCCATTTAGCAGTTACAAAATAAAAGATACTTGTTTCAGTTGTGATGTTCAAAGGCAACATCTAGGACTGTACCATGTTTCTGCCATTAAAAAAAAAAAAAGAATAGCATGTCATAATCTCCATGCACTGTATTTTATTAATTCTCTTTCAAATATCCAGTCCTGTTTTTAGAAACCTGCATCTTCCTCTAAAAGATCATTACTGTTTTTGGGCTCTCAAAAGTAGTCTTCTTCAAACTGAGGCACATACATCCCTGGGATATTTGCAAACGTTTCAAAAGGTAAAATGGCATTAATAATATTTTATGGAAATTATTAATAATTACTTCAATATTTATATGTATATTAGCTCCTAAAATGTATCTCCCTGAGAACTCATCTCTGTTCCAAATAGCCTAATCAAAATTACTTTTCTTCTATTTTTATGTAATAAAGGCACATTTCCTACCCATTTTCAATCTTATACATATTCCCAGATGTCAAAATCTTTCTGGCACCAAACAAAGAGATAAGTTGAAATATTGATGAGAGAGATGAGAAAGTGAGTTGAGTCAATAAAAAATTCTTTTTGGAAATCTGGTGGTTTTCAATTTCTTGCTTTTAAGAATATTGAAGGAAGACAATAAAATTACCATCAGATAGAGCATTAAAGATAATTTTGGTGAAATATCACTATGCAAATTCTGGCATAAACTTTAAAAAATTTTTTTGTTTCAGCATATTATGGGGGTACAAATGTTTACATTACATGTATTGCCTTTGCCCCAATGGAGGCAGAGCTTCAAGCATGTTCATCCCCCAGAAGGTGCGCACTGCACCCATTAGGTGTGAATATACCCATCCCCTCCTCCCTCCTCCCACCTGCCTGACACCTGATGAATGTTATTACTATGTGTGCACTTAAGTGTTGATCTGGCATAAACTTGTATGGAATTTAAAGAATTGACTGAAAATGCACTAAAAAAACTCTTTGCACTTTTATTTACTCAGTATGTGACATAGTTTCTTAGCTCTTACATTTATAAAAGCAAAAAAATTGGAATAAAATTTATGTTGTCTAATCTAGGAAAGATTGATATTTATAAATTCATTAGAAAATAAACTACCACAAACAGATCAATAACAGATGCATTTCCAAAAATGTTACTTTTTATGATTAATAATTTATATATCAAAATTTATAATATTTACATTGTTTTGACCAATTGTGAACTAACAATTATCGTGATGATTTTTCAAAATAGGAATTACTTTTTAACACTCCAAGCTTTATGAGTCACAGAGAATTTACAAATTTAATTTAATATGTACATATTTTTGCTGGATAGAAGTATGAGTGATCACCATAAGATTTTTAAGCATGGAATTATATTGCATTGGGATGGAACCCCAAGGGGGGAACTAGAATAAATATTTTAGCTCATGGGGAAAAAGACAAATATGAAGTTTATGACTATAGAAGAGAAAGTTCATATATTTGTAAATGGGTAATGGTGTCAAATCACTATGGTATTTGGACTGCATTGGATATATTTAAAAGAATTACCTCAGCCTGTTTGTGCTGCTATAACTGAACACAACAGACTGGGTAATTTTATTTCATTTTATTTTTATTTATTTATTTTTACTGATATTTTAAATTTCGGAATATTATGGGGGTACAAATGTTTTGGTTACATGAATTGCTTTTGTACCTTAAGTCAAAGGTATAAGTGTGTGCATCACTCAAATAGTGTATATTGTACCCATTAGGTATGATTTCACCCATTCCCTCTTTCCCCTCCCACCCACATGATTTCCATTGAGTTTTACTTCCATCTGTGCACATGAGTGCTAGTCGGTTAGTTCCAATTTAATAGTGAGTACATGCCGTGTTTGTTTTTCCATTCTTATGATAATTCACTTAGGAGAATGGTGTCTAGTTCCATTCAGATTGTTGCAAGGTTTTAATTCATTTTTTTGTGGCTGAGTAGTACTCCATATTATATGTATACCACATCTTATTAATCCACTCAGGAATTGATGGGCACTTGGGTTGAATCCACATCTTTCCAATTGCAAATTGTGCCGCACATTTTAGTGCAAGTGTTTAAAAAAAATAAAATTACTTTTTTTCCTTTGGATAAATACTCAGTAGTGGGATTACCACATCAAATGATAGGTCCACTTTTGGTTGCTTGAGGAATCTCCATACTATTTTCCATAGAGGTTGCACTAGTTTGCACTCTCAGAAAGAGTGTATAAGTGTTCCTTTCTATCTGCATCCATGCCAGCATCTACTCTTTTGCGACTTTTTTATAAAGGCCACTCTCACTGGGGTTAGGTGATACCTCATTGCGGTTTTGATTTGCATTTCTCTGATGATTAGTGACAGTGAGCATTTTTCATAAGTTTATTGGCCATTAGTCTACCTTCTTTTGAAAAGCTTCTGTTTATATCTTTTGTCCACTTTCTAATGGGATTGTTTGATTTTTTCTTGCTAATTTGCTCAAATTCTTTGTAGATTCTGCATATTAGCCCTTTATCAGGTGTATCATTTGTGAATATTTTGTCCCGTCCTGTAGATTGTCTGTGCATTCTATTGATTGTTTTCTTGGCTGTGAAGAAGTTTTTTAATTTTGTTAGTTCCCATTTATTTATTTCTGTTGTTGCTGTGACTGCTTTGGGGGTCTTCTTCATAAATTCCTTGCCTAGGCTGACATCTATAAGAGTTTTTCTTTTGTTTAGATAGGGGTTTTCCCCTTATCTCACTTGTATGTGTGTGTTTGTAGCATATGTTGGGTAAGGACCATTTGCTTTGTTTATAGGTGCTTTGATGGTGATATGGGTTCTGGATGGATACTTTGGTTATAGATATCCTTGGTGTGGTGGTTTTCTTAGTTGCTAATTGTTTGTAGGTTTTGGGGCTGGTGGGCTCTGTGAGTGGGCAGATTCCCTGTCTCTCTTTGAAGAGAGAGGATGGAGGTCTTTGAAATCCTTTCTCTTTCCCCAGCCCTGTGGTCTTCCTAACAGTGTGAATTGTAATGGCATGCCCGGTTTAGTCTCTTAGACAGTAGGTAGTGCCTGTGTGTTAAGAATCAGCCACAACCTATATAGTTGAGTCAGTACATGCTGTAAAGGGCTATGCAAATTAACCTCCCTTTCAGTAGGTGGCACTTGCCAGAAGGAACAAGCTACAATGTTATTTTTGGGTCCCCTTTCTACCACCCTGTTAATGCCATGACCTATTTCATTTTTCCTGCTCCCCAGTAATCAGTTCGACCTCTAGCTCTTTGTAAGATTCTGTACAATTATTATCCAATTTTGTTAGACCAACTCAGGTACTCGCAAAAGAGACACCAGTTAGGAGAGTATTGCAATAATTAGGAATAGATGATGAGCTGTGCCGAATACTACTGATACATCACATATGGTGAAGACTGAGAAATTGTCACTGGATCATCAGTCCTCTCTAATATTTCATTTTGGCTAATGAGTGAATACCACCAGAGAGAGTCAATTCCTTGCTAAAATACTTATTCCATTTCCACATTTCTGGCCATTGCATTTCTGCTTAAGGTACACAGTGCGTGAAATTTAATGTTTAACTCACAGATGTGTCCATGCACTGGCTTATTTTTTATCTTTTGATAGCACCATGAAGAATATATTAGTATGAGAAATCTTCTGCCTTTGTTGAACCTGTTAGGAAAAGACTGATTCAACTGAAATTTTGGAGGTTTGTCCAAATAAACCTTAAATTTTTGTTCAATTTCTTAGTTTCCTAAGAAAGGAGTCCATTGTTGCTTTCTTGCTAAGGGTTAGAAGTGGAATTGGTAATTTAGGCAGCAGGGCAAATTGAATAGACAATGAATTAGCAGAATAGTAGAAAGTGGCTTAACTAAAGACGCAGGTACCAGAAGCTGTAAACACAGGGACTATACAATAATACCTGATGCATCTACAGTGGGGGTGACTGTGATACTGAACCAGGTAGCTGGTTTGACAAGAAACAATAGGTACCTACATGTTTTTGCTTTGGGCCACAGTTGATCTCAGAATGTGGGGCAATTCAAACTCATTAGCAGTGGTAAGCTGCTATGTTTGCCAGGCAGTTTCTGACATCATAAAATGGTTAAGAAGGCAGTAATTGTGGAATGACCCTAAGAATAGGGTCATTAGAGATTGGCCTTACCCCAGCAGATGTTTGTCCTATAAGCCGAACAGAGTTGTTAGGTGTTTTACATGAACTAATGTATGTGAAATATTTTACTATATATTAATAAATTTTAAATTTATTATGATAGTTCAGAAAGCTGAATCTTTTATATCCATCATATATTTTATGGCATTTCCAGCCTGACTTGAGATATTTCTGGTAAATGAAGCAGAGCTCAAAATATCACTCAAAGCTACAGACACATTTTTCCTTTTGTGCTTTATTTTCTTAAAATTATTTAAAAAAAATAACTTGAGAATTTGGTTCTGGTTATAAATAAGAAGCATCCAGGGATAAAACCCATCCATGAGTCAGCATGAGTCCGCAATTCAGTAAGCCTGGGAACTGGAAATGAGTTGGAATGTAATAACTTTCTAGCACTTTAATGTGAATAAAGCTTTGAACCCCTAAAATTTTAAATGTTTGTGGTTGTCTGTTTCAAGACGATTTTGTAATATAGAATAATTCAGGGAAAGATCTTTCAGACAGGACAAAAAAGTTGCTACTGTGTCACATTAAAAGAAATATTTTATTTGTGTAACTCAAACAAGATGAAGTAAGAACTTTGAAATCCTGGCACATTCCCAACTAGTGAAAGCTTGGATTACCCAAAATGAAATTTGAAATGAGCCATTTCAGGAATGGATTTCAACAAATTTTATATAATAAAACATGGGGAACTTTTCGGTCCCCTAGCATTGTAATCATAGAGGGAGGGGACCCCACTTTTTGAGGAAGGTAACTACATTTTATTTTATTTCACCAATGTCTTCAAATCTATGGACAATGTGGGCTATGGTGATGATGGGGAAGAGCTCAAAGTTAATTGCCATGAATTCCTGTTACAGAAAAGCAAACAAACAGGCAAATAGTTATCTACTACCAACTATTATGCTAATTAGACATGAAAACAAGGACATTGGAAAGTTATAAATTATAAGTAATAGTGATATTCCAAGTGATTAAAAACTAGACCAATCAGAATGGGTACCAAAATGATTCAGAATGGACACCAGCTGTAGCTAACTGATAGCACCTTGCTGGTAAGTATTTGTTGAATATTAGTCCAGGTCATGAGTAAATTCATCTAACGAATTAATAATATAAGTGAGACTTTAATTTTAATTAAATTAACTGAGTAACTCTTCCCTTCATGTACAAAATTTTTATTCATCTTTATGTGCTAGAATTTCAGAAGCAGTTTGGAAAAGTGTACTAATTAGGTTGCTGAGAAGGAATTAAATTTCAATTTAAGAAAATAAGCAAAATAATTTGGATGGGGTAAACAATATTAGATTAGCAATTATTTCTCAGAGCCCTCGTGTAAGTGTGGTAGCTACTTATTTGACTTTGGTAAAAGACTTAGAAAGTGGCTCAGTTTGTAGGATATATGCAACTGAGCAGCCTCAGTAAGAGGTTATACTTTTCTGTGTCTTTGAGTAATGTTGTGTGGTTTGCTTTGAATGCTTGGTTAGAGAGATAGCATCAGCATCTTCAGTTTCTTATTTATGATGCTATAACTCTAAAGGTAGCAAATTGGAATTACTGATGTGGCAACTGATATCTTACCCTACTTCTAAATCATATTGTTGGTTGTAAAATGAGATCTTGATGATCCTGGATGTATTCCCAAGCCTCTTCTGACCCTGTTGTGCTGTAGGCTGGTGCTTAGCTTAAAAGAGTTAGTAAGTCACAATAAACCATTCATTCGAACAGGGAATTGCTAAGAAGGAACTATGGAGTGGGAGGTTTAAGAGAGGGTTTAGCAGAATAGTAGAAAGTAGCTTAAACTCTTTTTAACTATTATTTTCAATCTCACTTATCTTGTTAGATAATAGGAAATGCTTTTGGTTTTCATACATTGTTACATATTTCTAAATTACCTAAGACCCATCTCATTTTTTTTCATTCTTATAAAATACCTGGAAGTATGGTATATTTAAAAATAGAGTTCAGTTTCACAAGATGAAAAGAGTTCTGAAGAGTGGTTGTACAACAATGGGAATGTACTTAACACTACTAAACTATATAGTTAAAAATGGTTATGACGGTAATTTTTATGTGACATGTATTTTACTGCAATTTTTAAAATTCTGAAAAAATAAGCAAAAGACAGCCAAAAAGCAATGATATGTGTTCGGAAAACTTTGAAGTTCCTTCACTCATGGAAATTCCTACAGAGAGTTTACAATATCTTTAGTCCTGTAACTTCTTGAAAAGTCAACCCTGCTAAGGCCCCCATAGTAACTTATCAGCTGTAGGTTGGGTACATGAGGGCAGGGATCTTGTCTGTTTTGTTTATTGCAGTATTCCTAATGCCTAGAACAGTGTCTGCTCAGAATCGAAACTCAACAAATATGAGGCCACATTTCTTATTGTCTAGTAGGACACATTATGTGCTAAAAGGTAAACAAAATAAATTCATGAACATATGTATTTTCATAACTATACATTCTAGAAGAAGTTTATTTTAAGACCCTGTTTATAGAACATGCAGTCTATACCCCACACGATTCACTGCTTTCTGGAAGTTTAGCTGCTGAATCAAAAGGATTTTGGATTCTGGCAAGATTGGGAATGTCTGGGTAATACCTTCCCATTTTTCTTTACAGCAGGAATTTTCGTAACTTTTAATAACCCAACGAGCACTGGGAACCCTCAAAAAGTGAATTACAACATGCTGTGCTTCCCAAAACTTTTAAATCACAAAGTAGTGTGTGTGTGTGTGTGTGTGTGTGTGTGTGTGTGTGTGTGTGTGATAATTGTAAAATAGTTCCAGGAAAGAATGTTTCCCAGGCCGAGTGTTCCACAGAGTTAAAAAATGCTACCCCAGTTAGAAATCAAGAGGTTGATTCTCAATCAGTGATGCCATCTGCTAGGTGGAACCATTTTAAATAGCTACTTAGTTGGCTAATGTTGCCCAGGTGTCCTCCCTTTGAATAATCTAATTGAAAGCAAAGTTAAAATTTATAGTCTCAAAGAAATCTATAAATCCCCTTTTAGTATTAATTCAGCCTTCTGACACTGAGATATGGTTGGGGAAACAGCGTTCTCGGGACTGTTACCTGTTTTCAGATATTGACAATACCCTGTTTCCTAGCAGATCCTTCTGCTGTTTTTATCATAACTCTCCAATATTCATCTGCAGAGATAAACACAGTTGTTTTATTGCTAATATTAAGGAGTTCACTTTAATTAAGTTTCTACAAAACAAGACTAATGTTTTTCTGCTCAGGAACAGGCAGAAAACCATTTTTATGGGGATGTTCATGTTTTTGCCTTATGTTTAAAATACACCTCACAAAGATTTAAGCATATTTAAATTCTCTAGTTTGTGTGTACCACATAAATTCTATTTAAATGGATGTTAGCAAGATGTAACTGAGACTTAAATCTAGGTTTGCTGAGTTGAGTTTTAGTTCTTTCATTAGACTACAGCTACTTGTACTCTTGCTAAAAATATGATGTAATTCAAGAAATTTAGCATGTTTATTTTAATGATGAATTCTTAAAGAAGGAATTGTCGGACAAAGGATGTATACAATAAAAAATTTGATATATATTGTCAAAATCTTCCCAAAAACTGAGTTAGTTACATTTTCATGTAGGAGTTTCTGTTTACTCCAGCCTTAGACAGCCATGTGTATTAGTAAATATTAAAAAAATTTTAAAAATTGTTCCAGTAGTTTTGATTTTTTAAGTGGTAAGTTATTTTGATGACCTTGCGATGTTTTTTATACATGTATAGTTCTATTTTTATAAAGTACACTTTCTTGTCTTTTGCTTTCATCACAAAAATATTTTTTATTATTGATTTATAAAAATTCATTGTGCCTTAAGTAGATTAGCCTAAATTTATTGGCATATAACTTAATGTGGAATCAAATTTATACTCATGATAACATTCTTTTCAGTCACTTGCATTCCTATCCATTTTTACTTAGTGGGAGAAAAGGGGAGAGAAAGCTAATATACTGGGAGTTCAACATAACTGTGGTGTATTTCATCTGGGCCTTGATCTGGCAGTGGCATTATTTGCTTTATTTCCCACCAAATTTTTTTGTGTGTGTGAAAATATGGATGTGCTCATGGGAAAGTGTTACACATGCAAAAGTCATCTGCTATGAATGTCACAGAAGAAAACATTTGTCTAGCATATTATTCCTTTTTCCAATTTGGAAGGGGAGGATAGAGGTAAATAGATGAAAGTGGAAGAGAACCCACATGCATGGAGTTCATGTGACTCAAGAATGATGAAATCCCATACAAACAAGGATAGGACCCCCTTAGGGTCCTTCCATTTCTCCCTCCTCTCTGACATATTAATGCTATTGCTCTGGCATTCCATCTCTTCTTCAGATCCAAGCAAGGAAAAACAGCATCCTAAGAAGCTCCACAACATTCTTGATATGATTTCCCATAAAAATGAGCTAATACGAAGCATTCACATGAGTTTATTTGGGAATTGGCTGATGTTTTGTTTTCCCTGTCGTTACTGCTGCTGAAATAGTTTGCATCTGAAATCATTATGTCTGTGGTTATACTTCTTTGGCCAGAGGATATTGTGAAAGCCTCCATCACCACAGAAACAGATGAATATTCCCCTGCTCATACTGGAAAAAAGTGAATTGGTGACAGTGGCTTGAGCTGCTTCATGGGAGGCCTCAAGCGTGACTCAGGCTCGTGAGTTCATGTCGCAAAACATGATGAACCATTTCCTCTCCTGCTGGTCCTCACTGGTGCTTGCAGGAATTTTGGTGCACCAGCTAGTCTTTTGGAAAAGTTAACTTTTTACCAATTATTTTTCGTATTTGTAATGGCTTTTATAAAGAAAGAAGGGCTTCATTATCCTATCTGGAAAAATAAACTTCTTCCATGAAGCTGAGGATTAAAATTCCTATGTTCTGATATTTGAGTCATAATCTTTCCCCCTTTTATTCCAAACTAATAAATATAATGATAAAAAATTTAAAAAACACAAATAAACTCCTCAAAATAAAGAAAAGAAAGCAAGGAAATCACCCCCCCCCCCAGCAACCCCATATGAGTTCCGTTTATAGTCTGGACATGGTGGCTCATGCTTATAATCCTAGTACTTTGGGAAGTTGAGGAGGGAGGATCACTTGATGCCAACAGTTAAAGACCAGCCTGGGTGTGAGACCCCATCTCCGCAAAAAAAAAAAAAAAAGAAAAAAATTAGCGAGGTGTGGTGACACATGTCTATAGTCCTAGCTACTTGGGAGGCTAAGGCAGAGGATTGATTGAACTCAGGAGCTGAAGGCGGCAGCAAACTCTGATGACACCACTGCACTCTAGCCCAGGTGACAGAGTGAGACTCTGTCACATAAAAAAATTTCTCTTCACATGTATGAAATATCTAGTTTCTTTTCTATGAACTTATGTTTCAAGATATTTTAAAGCCTTGGTTTAATTTAAGGTAACCAAAAATAAAAAAGGAACAACGTTTTTTATATATTCAGGCAATATAGTATTTTCATACGGTTAAGACATTAATCTCTATGATATAAAAAATCAAATATGCAATGTAATAGTATGGCTGAACTAGGCTAATTTCAGAAGATAGGTCTTCCCTTTGTGTCTTAGTTTATTTGTTGCTGTGACAAAAATACCAAAAGCTAGGTGGCTTATAAACAACACATCCAGAGGCTGGGAGTCCAAGATCAAGGAGCCACAGATTCTGAGTCAGGGGACGGCCTGTTCCTCCCCGATGGAGCCTCTGAATTGTGTCCTCACCTGGTGGAAGTGGCAAGGCTGCAACCTGGGGCCTCTTTTGTAAGGACATTAATCTCAATCGTGAGGCTCCACCCCCATGATACCATACAAACACCTCCCAAACACCCCACCTCCCATTACCATCATCTTAGGGAATACGATTTTGATACACATTTTTTTTTTTTTTTTTTGTGGTAGAGGGGATGCAAACATTCAGGCTATAGCATTTAGTTCTTCAGTTAATTTAGTCATGAGTCTTTCAGTAAGAATCACTTAGCCTATTTAGGACTTACTTTAGCCATCTCTAAAACGGGGCTTGATGATTCCTAAGTTCCTTTAAAATTCCTCACTTTTATGATTCTACACAAAAGAACATATTGAGGAAATCTTGCAACTTACACTCCCAATATTGCAAGTGTGAATCATCATGTAGTAGTTAAAAGAGCTTAATTTACTGCCTCAGAAACATAAACAGTGTCAAATTAAGTGTTATTTTTAGTCACAGACATTTTTTTGCTTTGGTGGAAACTAAGAAAATGACTCTTCCATTGCAAGAATGTATCTATTGCAGAGTTTAAAATCTTCTTCTGAAATGTGGTCACAGTGCTGAATGTCTTCTGGCATACATCAAGATAGTATCTTTTTCCCTTGTAAATAATGACTTCATTACTTTTATTAAAAAACATGAGTTCCTTATGCAAAATACAAACAATTCCAAACAGTACAAGGAAGAAGATGTAAAAAAAGACTTCAGATCTCACTACCACAAAATAACCAGAATTAGCATTTGGTTAACATCTTTATAAATATTTTCTGCATATTGAGATACAGAGAAAGACCAAGAGAAAGGTGTGAGAAAAGTATGTCAAATATACATAATAGGTATATTCCAGCTATACAGATTGAGTTTATAATATTGTGATCATTCTATATGTACAATTTTAATAGAGTTTTGAAGTTCTAATGTCTTTGAACCTAACGGGAAAAACTGAGAAACTGAATTTGAAATGTAGAAACACTGAACTTTATTCAGATCAATGCTTCTTTGTTGGGAAATATGATTGAAGAATTAATGAAATGTGGCTCATAAGATCATTGTTTTATTATATTGCCCAATACTGCTGTATTAAGGAGTTTGCAGGGTTTTGCCCTGAAAGAATGTGTGAACTCAATGGTTCACTTATCAGAGGCTGTTATCATGGGAGAGCTCTCAAATCTCCGGTGGGGAAGCAATCCAAGGGACCCCCTGGTTATCTCACTGTGGGCTTTTCTGTGCCTTCAAAGGGAAGGTACAGTAAATATCTAGTCCGCAAGATGGGAGCCGGAGACAATGAGTGTACTTTGCTCTGAGACACGCCTCTCTGTCATAAACAACCTGTTTGTAGAAATTCAGGCTTCCTGCTTACTCCTGACTGACTGTCTAAGTCCACAATAACTACATCAAAGAAATATAGAGTCACTATACCTCATTTACTATACTTCCGTTAATTGATGACTACCTCTTAGAACTTAGAAGCTAGCCCCTAAAAGACTTTGTACCTGTTTGTTCATCTAGATAGATTAAGACTTGATAGTAGCCCCTTGAGAGGACTTTTGACCCTAGCCCACTACCTGTATAATCCTGTTCCCCTAGCAACTGCATTCCCTGATATGCAAATATGTAACCCCTACAACTGGTAATTGAGACCTGTGATTATAAAAACCTGTGTGAATCTAACCATATTGCTAGATCATGCACGGAGACAATGATGTAGTCACCTAAGTTCCCCGCTGTGATTATTCTGATCTTTTTATATAAAACTATAAACTATACCTTAGTCTCTGTGTATTCTTTTATTGCTCTTTACTTCCTATCAATTTTCTTATCCTCTGTGGCAACCCCTATCTTAGGGACCTGGCTCCACGGGGAGGAGTAGCTGACCTCCTTGTGGGCCTGCCGCACCCGCGTCCCCCTTCTCCCTTTGCCTCCCTTTTTTCCCCGCAGAACTGGAAGTTGAGACTCATTTTTGCTATTTTGTCTCCCTGTGATGTTGAACAAATTGACATAGACAGCGTGTGTTGCTGTACTAGATGGCGAGGTTGATGCTGGTTATCAAGAGATGACGGGGTCACTGCTACATATAGAGTACAGGGCAGACTGTTTCTGTAACCAAGAGTTTCACTGGGGCACCACTTATTATATCCGTTTTCAATAACAAAAGCAACACAATAAAGGCAGGAACATTGAACAATAGTCAGAAATAAAGATTTTTGAATTATCCAACCAAGCAAAAATTCTTACTCTCTGAGGTACTGTCTGAAAGCAAGGAGTACATGAAATTGGTGATGACAGAAAGAAGTGATAGTTATCAATATGATCTTTAATCAATTACAAAAACAAGGACTATAGTCACATAATTGAATTATGTATATAATGCATATTTTACCCATTAATTTTTTCCCTTTGACATCCTTCTATTTTATATTACACTATTTCACATTTAGTTTGTTAAGTTGCCACACCTGAGTAACCACATCCAGACCTGATATGCCATCTAGATAGAAATGCTAGACTTTGACATGTGTATGGGCACTGACTGGGCACTGGATCATTCCTGTTTTTAGTGGTATTTTCAATTGTACAATGGAGAGTTGCCTCATGAAGTTGTCGTTGTTGTAAAGTAATTAAATATGGGTGGAAACATGAAAAGGGAAGCTTAGTTACAATAGGATCAAATCATATCCATCCTTAACTGTCTTGATACCAGAATCAATCTTTGCTCTTCCATCCTGCAAGCTACATTTTCCAGGCTTCCTTGCAAACGGCTTCCACATAGGTGTGACCAATGGGAGACACTGAGAGTGTACTGAAGTGCTACAGCATAAGAAACGCCGGGATAGTTCTACTTTTCTCTTTTTCCAGGGGGCATCTAGGTAGTGGCTGTGCCTTCTCCATAGTTCCAGTTCCTATAGCATTGGCTCTTCCTCTGAAATCCTTCCTGACTTCCACCTGGCAGCATCCACCATGAACCCAGGTTCCTCGGAAAGGACTCTGAGCTCTGCTAACTCTACCCCTTCTTTTTGTTCCTCCATTACTAGTATTAGAGAAAAATGAAAGTGTTGGATCACATTTGTTCAGGTCCTTATAGCTTTTATTTTTAAAATCAGTCAACAAGTGAGTACCTTGTGTTTAATGGTATTAGCACAGAACACAATAATCTACTCTCTGTTTGAAGTCTGGTTAAGAGCCCAGCACAATGGCTAGTGCTGGTAAACCCAGCAATCTGGGTGTCTGAGGTAGGAGTATTGCTTGAAGCCAGGAGTTCATGACCAGTCTGAGCAACAAAATAAGATCTCATTTCTAACAAAAAAAAAAAAAAAATGAAAAAAATGAGCTGGTGTGGTAATATGCCTGTAATCCCAGCTACTTAGGAGGCTGAGGTGGGAGGATTGCTTGAACCCAGGAGTTTGAGGCTGCAGTGAGATATGACCACACCACTGCACTCCAGAGTCGGTGATAGAGTGAGACACTGTCAATAAATAAATAGTCTGGTTATAAGATCATCACTCTTTCCAAAATTTTTCAAAGATACTTGCATTTACATAAAGTTTATTTGAGGTCATGTAAGCCACAAATAATGAGGAGAAACATGGATATGAAGGACACCAGCATTTCAGATAAAGTTGTCTTAGATTATCTTGTTATCAGCACAGCCATTTACTACAGGAAGTGTGTAAAAATGAAATGAATAGCTACTTAGAATACATTAACATATATTTATATTTCAAGAATTCAAAAACAAGTTTGCTACCACAAAGAGGCTGTTCTATTACATTTACAAAATACATTAAATATTTAGGATGAGGACAGGTAACTACAAGTTTTCAGTTTATCATGCTGTATCAGCATAATTATTGAGGAAATATTGAATGCTCTGAACACATCAGAGTAAAACTTTGTTGCCTTTTTTTAAAATAAAAAAAATAATTGGTAAAAATTTTATCTAAAATAATATATCATTCACACATCATTTTCTCCCTGTCCTGATTTTATAGCTTAGAAATTATCACTAACATTTTATCAATAACCTGAGCTAGAATGTAGCTCATGATGATAGAAGCTGTGTTTGTTTTTTTCAAGTTGTATCTTCAACAACTAGAAAAGGTTATAGCACATACTAGAAACATAAATATATTTGCATGAAAGGTCTCAATGGGAGAGTTAATGATAAGTAAATGAATGAATAAGTTTAATATCACTAACTTACATCTAAAATATTGTTCTGAGACAAAGTAGTAAGATTTCATGTCTTGAGCAAAGGACCTGAACAGATATTTCTTAAACGAGGAAATATAAATGGCTAATAGGCATATTAAAAAATTCTCTACACCACTAATCATCAGAGAAATGAAAATTAAAACCACAATATCACTTTCCACCTGTTAAAATGACTATTATGGATTAATGATAAGAGCTGAGAAGGATGTGGACAAAAGGGAAGCCTTGTACCTTGTTGTAAATGTAAATTAGTACATTCATTATGTAAAGCTATATGGAGACTCCTCAAAAAAATAAAAAATAGAATTACCATGTGAACCAGCAATCCCACTACTGGTATATCCAAAGCTTATGAAATCAGTATGTCAAAGAGATAGCTGCACTCTCACATTCATTGCATCACTAGCCACAATAGCCAAGTTATGAAATCAACCCAAGTGTCCACCAATGGGTGAATGGATAAAGAAAAATGTAGTATATATACACAATGTAATACCATTCAGTGATAAAAAGGAGTATCCTGTCATTTGTGACAACATGGATGAACATGGAGGATATTATGTTAAGTGAAATAAACCAGGCACAGAAAGACAAATACTACATGGTCTCATTTACATATGGAATATAAAAAAATCAATATCATACAAACAGAGAGTAAAATGGTATTTACCAGAAGATAGAGGTTGGAAGTATTGGGAAGATGTTGGTCGGAGGACACAAAATTTCAGTTAGACAGGAGGAATGAGTTCAAGAGAACTATTGTACATCATGGTAAATACAATTAATAATAATATCTTGAAAATTGCTAAGAGAACAGATTTTAAGTGTTCTCACCACAAAAATAAGCATGTGAGGTAACACATATGTTGAACAGTTTGATTAAGCCATTTCACAATGTATACATATACCAAAACATCATCACGTACACTATAAATTTAGACAATGTTTACATCTCGATTAAAACAAATAAATGAATAAATTATTTTAAATATTCATCACTGGAAACACATTATAACATAACTCTGTGGCTATGCTTTACTCAAAGAACTTTCTGTTAGAACTCTGAAAAGAAACTACAAAGCAGATTTGCAAAAAATATAAATAACCTAATTATTATTTTTACCTTAAGTATTAGCATATGTCACAGATCAGTCTTATTCTTTTTTTATTTACTTATTCACTTTTTATTTTTTTCTTTATTGAAGTATACTTTACATATCATGCCTTTACTCCATTTTAAGTGTACTCCAAATTAAATGATTTTCAGTGAATTTACCAAGATGTACAATTAATCACATAAATCAGTTTTTGAGGAATTCCTTTCCCCTATTGAGACCCCTAATTCCATTCCCCCATGGCCTTTTAAGTCTCCTCCAGGTAATTCGTGTTCTAACTTGTAAGGACTATTATTTTTTTCAATATTTTTACATGCAGGATGGACTTTCTCTTTTAAGGCAATTTTAGCTCAGTCATAGGTACCCTGCTTCCTCATTTTATTTACATGTTGTTTATTTTTTTCCCCACAATACAACTTTGCATAAAAATTGAGGCAAAAACTTGAGAAACATGACTGATAGAAAATGATATCTATTTTTTCTACACACAGCAGTTGAAATTTGTAGTATTCTCTGTTTTGTGCTTACACTGATGCATGGATATTGTGTAGCATAATTTGTACTTCTTGTTGATTTGGAGTTTTTAGAGAATGTGTTAGAGGATGCATATTTATACATCTGACATTACCTTGGTTACCTACTTTTTTGTTTAAGTTGTTTTAAATATGACAATTATGATGGATTTGCATAATTATATAAAGGTTTTGAGAATGTTTGCTGTGACCATGGCATCTTAGAAGTAAATGACATTTAGAAGAGGCACAAATAGTCTCCAGACTGTGGTAAAGAACAAAATAGAGTGATGGGAGCAAAATAAGAGGTCAGGAAGGCTACAAATGTATTATTTTCTGCCTTTTTATCTAAATATTAGATATTTTATCACTATAATGTTTACTAAGTATACACAGCCATTTTATTAGAAAAATTCAACAAAATATGCAAAAATTTATCAGTAAAATGAACAACTTTTATTAGCTGAGATTATTTAATGACGTAACTCCAATCTGGCATGACATATTGTGTAGTAGGCATGAGCCTTTACAGTCATAGTGATTTTGGCTTCATTCCTACATTTGGCCTCTAATTTTCCATACTGCAAAATGCCTCTCTTTAAACATCAAAATGTAAATGAAATTTGTATTTGTCTCTGAGCTCTTCCATATTTTACAGATATTTCTGAGAAATATGCTTCGGCTTTAATCACTTACTTCAGAATGGTAGAAGAGACAGGTGCTCTGAAAGTATTAAAGCATTTATTATAAAATAGAGCTTATGCTGGACTGTGTGTGAGCATATTTTAAGACTTATGCTTTCATGAGACAACAGTTTCATTCTAATCTTTCACAGAATACAATTGGATGCTCTGAATTTTTTTATTCACCTTGCTTGATTTAACATTGTGTTCCTAGTCCCTGCCACAACAAAATACAGAGAATGGTTCTTGAATATTAAATAAATACTTGTTTGTTGTTTGGTATATGACAGAGTGGACTGCTGTGGAAAATAAATTTTACAAAGAGTGTGATCCGAGCATCCTTCTCCCCTCCTAAATATGTTAAGCTTAACAATTGTCAGGATTCTTGAAACCAAAGCATTATCAAAATATAATGGAAACATTGCAATATTATTGATCACTTAATAAACACAAGCATATGTGATATACTATATATTTAACATATAAACATGCTTCTGTTTTATGTTTTATCTTGTAAAGATTTTTTGAAATTTTTTGACATTTACTAAAATTAAAAATACATATTAATATAATAATTAAATATGGAAATGTATACAATGGAGCTCTTTTTCATAAACATTAAAAAAAGCAGTTAACATCCACGTTAGAAGTTACAGTTTTAATAATGCGTTTATAAAGCAATGTATATCCAGTGATTTGTCATCCCTATTGGAGAAAAATTTTATTTGGGTATTGAGCATTTATTTTGGTATTGAGAGTATGGACAAGAATAATGGTAGCATATAAATGAGCAAAGATGACTTTCAGAAGGGACTCCTCCTCACCAATTTTGGGACAATTTGAGCATCAATCTTAATAACAGTATTGATAGATTATCAACAATGATGTAACAAGTAAAGGAATAAATAAATGAGGTAGAAGAGAAAACTCTCTTTTTACAGAATAATGCCAAATAATAAGTTTGAAAGAAATGATGGAGTTAAAATGAAACAATGGCTGCTAAAACTAGTGGATGAAAATTTGAGGAGAAATTGAAAATTTACATAGACTCTACTTGACCTTGAACTTCAAATACAAAGTCATACTCTTTTGTGCCTGGCTTCTTCTTCTCAATAAAATGTCTATGAGATTCATACATATTACTGTCTCTATTAGTTGTTCATTTGTTTTTCTACTATGGTGTACTATTGTGCAATTTATCTGTTCTGTTGATGAACACTTGAGTTGTTTCCTGATTTTGGCTACTATGAATAAAATGGCCATGAACATTTTTGTACATGTCTTTTGGAGGACATACACATTAAAAAAAATTTACATAGACTCAGATTATTAAACTACAAATTACTCATTAATTATAAAGAATAGTAATTTTACAAAATAAAAACCTTACAGACACTGTCCCGAACAAGGGGTTAAATTTGCCATGATTAATGTCACGTAAAACTGACACCATGTGACAACTGATGTGATGCACTTAAAAGAATATAATATTGATTTCGTGGCATTTATTCCAAAAAATATGTAAAATGCATATAATCAACACAATTTTTAAAAACATTGCTGTATGTTTTTCAATCTTACAAATGTCAACAAAGAACAAAACGAAACTAAACAAAAAGGTCAGAGAATTGTTTCAGGATAAATTAAACTAAAGAGACATGAAAACTAAATGCTGTGTATTATCTTACATTGGATACTGCAACAAAAATAAAGTAGTAATTAAGATCATTATACAGGCAATATATGAAATGTCAATATTGACTCTGGATTAGAAGATATTATTATATCAATGACAAATTTCTTGATTTTATTAATTATATTGTTGTTATGGGAGATTATGTCCTGATGTACTTAGGAATAAAAGGGAGTGAAATTTTCTATTCACTCTCAAATGATGGAG
>CAUYRT010043004.1:0-12762 GCA_963574885.1 Lepilemur ruficaudatus | reverse complement strand
TGTAGTTGGTGAAGGATATTAGGGGTTTCAATAGGGGGAAGGAAATCCTCTAAAATTGATTTATGTGTTTAGCTGTACAACTTGGTAAATTTACTAATAATCATTTAATTGTACACTTAAAATGGAGTAAAGGCATGATATGTAAAAAAAAAAACAAACAAAAAAAACTACAATGAGATATCATCTCACCCTAGTTAAAATGGCTTTTATCCAACAGACAGGCAATAATGAATGCTAGTGGGGATGTGGAGAAAAAGCAACCCTTGTACACTGTTGCTGGCAATATAAATTAGTACAGCCACTATGGAAAATAGTATGGAGTTTCCTCAAAAAACTAAAAATGAAACTACCATCTAATCCAGCAATCCTATGCCTGGGTATATATGCACAAAAAAAAAAAAAAAAAAAGGGAAATCAGAATATTGAAGAGATGTCTGTACTCCCATGTTTATTGCAGCACTATTCACAATAGCCAAGATTTGAAATCAAACTAAGTGTCCACCAATGCATTAATGCATAAAGAAAATGTGGTATACAAGCACCATGAAATATTATTCAGCCATAAAAAAGAATGAAATCCTATCATTTGCAACAATATGGATGGAACTAGAGGACATTATGTTAAGTGAATTAAGCCAAGACACAGAAATATAAATTTTACATGTTCTCACTTATACATGGCAGCTAAAAATTTACAAAACTGAGCTCAAGGAGACAGAGAGTAGAAAGAAGTTTACCAAAGGCTGGGAAGGATAGTGGAGAGGCAGAGATAAAGTGGGGATGGCTAATGCACACAAAAATACAGTTAGATAAAATGAATAAATTCTAGTGTTTGGTAGCACAATAGGGTGACTATATTTAACAATAACTTACTGTATATTTTAAAAGAACTAAAAAAGTGGAATTGGAATGTTTCTAACACAAAGGAATGATAAATGCTTGAGGTGATTGGTATCTCAAGTACCCTGACTTGATCATGACACATTGTGTGCCTATATCAAAACATCATCTATACCCCATAAATATAGATTATTAATATTATGTACCTGTAATACTAAAAAACAAAAAAAACTAAATTAAAAAGATGGTCTCTTCATCTTTTAATCTATCAATGTATGATATAAAGTTAAAACAGAAAAGCTAAGGACTAATAATGTGTAGCATAATATCTCCTAAAACTATATGTTCATTCTCTCTTAGAAATACTGATAATTGCTGATTTTTTTTCATCAAAATCTAGAAGTAGGAGGAAGTGGTGAGTGATAAAGAGGAAATAGAGGCATTTCCAAGATCTCACGAAGAAGGACGGGAAGGATGTTGGGAGAAAGAGCAAGTGAAGGGATTCCACGCATTGGCGGTGGGGGTCCGTGAGGAAGAAGATAATTTAGAAAGCCACTGTGGGGAAATAGAGGTTATCTTGTTCAAGTCAATGTTATTGAGTCTTATATCTGTTAATAGTAACCATTACTGAATAGAAAAGCATAGTAGAGTTTCAAATTAATGAGGAGAAAAATGGAGTGAATAACAGTCTTATCCAGCAGCAAAGGTAAGGAGTGAACAAATGTACAACAAGGTAACAAAAGAAGAACTTAGAAGGGTGGCCATACTCCTACATGTATATCAGCGATTCAGCAATTGATCTAAATGTGAATGGACTGGATTATCTTTTAGAAACCCTACAATTAAAATAAAAACAAATGCTAAAATTTGTGGCAGAGAAGGCTTGATGTTCAAAAAAATCTGTTGACTTCTCTTCTCCAGCACTCAGCTGGACTGTTGTGTTGTCTGACGTTGTTTTGAAGCTGGGTGTGGCCCTGAGACTGAGTCGTGCCCAGAGGAGCATGTGAGCAAGTGTGGTCAGCTATTTCCTGACCGTGACCGTAGAAATCGCCCATGTGCGATACTTTCTCTTCCTGTCAGTGCTATCCAGATGCAGAAGATCCAGCCGAGGCTTCGGAGGCCCTGTTGGTTGATGGCATCACAAGAAGGAAAGATAGACAGAGCCCAGAGTCCCTGGATGACCTGTGGTCACCTGCCTAACGTACATGGAACTAGCATGTTACAAGAGGTAAACTTTTGTTGTGTGAAATCACTGAGATTTTGGTATTTTTGTTCAGCAGTTAAACCATTTGACTAATACAACTATACAAGTGATCTTTTTTTTTGTTAAATGGGGTCAGAATCCTCCTGGGTATGGCAGCCTGCCTCACTAGCGAAGATTCAAAATCATTATGATGCTTCATTTGGTGAGGATGATGGAAAGGCATATTTTAATAAATAGAAGTTGTGAGTTTAAATTTTACGAACTTTCTGGAAGGCATTGTCAACCAACAATCAACACACTAAGTAATCTCTGTTCCTTGTGAACGAGCAATTTTTCTTCTAGGAATTTGTCCTAAAGAAATACCCAGAGATTTTTAAAAAGATGGGTATTTATATATCATATACTATCATATAAATGTCATATATATGATTTCATCATTTAAAATAAAATTATAGAAATATTAGCACTCTAAAACACAATAGGAAATTGGTTAAATAAATTGTAACGTCCTTAAGATGTACTAATAAAGAGTTGTTAAAATCACATTGAGTCTGAATATCCCTAATAGAAAATTTTCAAGTTATATAATTGTCTGAAAAATATGAAGATATAGAGTAATATGTTTAGTATGTTATCTTATTGGAAATACATGTACCCAAAATGCTAATGGTTTTCATTCTGTGTCTGTGTAAGCTTTTGTGTGATTTTGAAGTTTTCAAAGATGAGCAGGTATTATTCTTGTGATTTAAAAAACAAAAATACAAAAAACATACACCTTTTTTTTTTCAAATATCAGCCAATTTAGATCATTCAGAAAACACATGTTCAGCTTTCCTTCATGTTGTTCTAGGAATTCAATTTTAGCCCAAATCTTAACAAACCAGCTGTACTATGGATATTGGATCTTTACATAGTGGAGTTTATCTTCCATAAATACTGGGGTTTAAAAATCAACACTTCAATGAAAGTATGCATATCGATAAAATTACCCTCAAAAATCCCTTAGGAAGGTGCTGTATAGAATACGGTTTTAACAGTTTTTCCTCCAAAGTTACGTAGAATCCATATTCTTCAGCTGAGTGACTGGCTCACTGGTGTTTAGAGACCATTTCATCAAGCTGATCATAATTTAAGAAGCAAATAGGAAGGATCAATTAAGGCATCAACAGACTCAATCCCCTGTCTCACCCTCATTCACAACAAGCACTTTCTGAGCTGAGTGGAGGGAAGAGTCACCAGCATTATTTCTCTTCATTCTCTCTCTGATCAAGTACAGAGACCAGAATCATCCAATGTCACATATACATTTGCTTTGACTCTATGTGCTATTTTCACAGGCTGAGCTCCATTAAGGTGCAGCTTACGTTGATATGACAATATTTTTGGCTCTGTTTTAGTTTGTTAAAAATGTGTTGAGCTGGCCTCTGCTAGTTGATAACATGTATTTTTAAATAGATATTGTAATCTTTTTTTTTTTTCAGAACAAGAAATTACTTTTGGAATTCGTGACTGTAAACAAGTAGCTTCATTCTTGCAAAGACATTTGGTATTTGGGATATTTGTTATAGTCTAAAACCTTTCATCACAACCTCAGTTCATTTTTCTGTTGTGTAATATAACCTCTTATTGAAGCAACTGAAATTAAGAGGAATTGCATGTGAATGACCATCTGAATACTTGAGGACCATCTATACATACCTTCAAGTTCATGCATGTAGTCTGCTTTTTTTAAATGGAGAATGCATTGCAAAGTGTTTAATGAGGTGCCAGAACTGGAGACTTAATACAACCTTCTGTAATTTCACACCCATATTGCATGCATTTTGTGTGGAGAAAATTAAAGTTTCCAGCTGCTGTTGCATAAGATGCAGAAGTCCCCAATACACTTATAAATGATATTTTTCTTCACATGGAAGAGATTAGGGCCACATCTGCTGCAGTTTAGTTGAGGGACATGGGGTAGACGGTGTCAAGAATCACACTGCACTGGAGTCTAGAAAGAGAACAAGAGTCCACCACCCACGGAGGGACTGGGTTTACAAGGTTCTTATGGACACCATTTAGTTAGGCTGGCTGAGTTCATTCAATAAGATGAAGCATTTCATACTTGCTCTTTGCATAATATTTGCCTATATTTGCCTATACATGACATTAGGATCTGCTCTAGAATTATTTTAATTATAAATTTGATTGAAACCATCAGTTGCAGTATGTGAAATTTATCAGCATTATCAAAGACACAGAAACATTGTTATTGATCACTATAGTCATAATGGCATGGGGGCAGACTAGATCAAGAGAAAGTTAACAGTGGGAATGTGTGTAGGTAAATTACCAAGAGACCTCAGCAGAGGGGACCAGGTTGTTGCTCCTAAGTCCAATTTAATATCACAATGAAATCTATTATACTAGTTTAAAAAAGAGGGCAACATTTAAAAAATTTCACACATATAATAGCAATGCAGCTATTTTCTTCAAGGAATGTTAATCTAAACACAACATCAAAGGCATGAACATAATTGTTATAAGTCATCTTGATATTCTAAATGATATTTTGAATTTGCTTTTATAGAATAACCCTCTGTAACCTCTCTCAAATGGCAGTGGTTCTAATTGTTATTAGCCCTTGACATGATTTCCCTTATAATATGGGGTTTTCTTTTTCAAAACCTTTGGACCTCCTTGAAATCTGTTTGGAGTACAGACTTTTTTATGCAACATAAACCTGCATTGATTGAGGTTTCTAATGATGTGAAAGCTGGGGTCATCCCATTGCTCTTTTAGTCAATTTGTCTGCCATTTAGTGATTCAAAGCTTTAGTGTCTTATCTTCCTAGGATAGCGAACGGATAGCCCTGAAGTAACCTGGGCACTCAAAGTCTCTGTCTTGTGAGTAATGATGATGGTTATCAGCAGTGATACGTTTACTTTGGGCATGTTAGCTCTTTTTTTTTTTTCCATTTAATCTCTATTTTCTACCCTGAAATTGCTTTTGATTATAAGTTTATAAGCAATGATTGTGATGAGTTTTTCTAACTTTTTTCTTAATAAAAACCTTGAGGGTAACATTTTGGCTCAAAACTCCTCTACCTTAATTAGTTTGCTGAAACATTAATCCATGTATTCTTTGCTAGGGGACTCAACTTCTATAATTGTTTATAGGCCTCCAAGCCATCTGTAGAATTGAGAGTTAATATAGAGTCTGGCCACTAGATTAATTTAAGGACTATAGTCTGTAATGAGAAAGCACTCAGTAAAATAGAAATTGCACTTTATGATTCAGGGAAGCAGCATTTTGAGTGAACTGAGCATGGGTGTGCATTGCGTTTACCACATTTAAGCAGTTGCTAAGACCAGTCATGTTATTCTTATCGTTCCCAGAATCTATCCACTCCATTTCCTTTCTGTTACTACTGCTCTATACTGGTTTCATGTATTGTAAGTCTGGACTATTGTCCTTTATTTGAAGATTTATAACTTTTTTCATTCTATGAAAAGTTATGCATGAGCCAATGAAAGGTATTTTTCTAGGACATGTCTTCAGTTTCACACTACAGATGACAACATGTTACATGCCACTCAATCTAGCCTAATCCTCCCTCTTCCATATGCATCCTGGTGACATGATGACAAAGGCAGGCCTTTGGTCTTCACTTGCCCCTTGTCTTCCAATTCCAGCTTCCTGCTGCTGTGCAGGGTTTCACGCACGCATCTGTAAACATCACACACATAAGTTCAATCCCATTTCATTATCTCCTGCCAGGCACTGCAAACAGCAGTTTTTAGGCTTCCCCTTGTTCCTAGAGGTGTGCACAGCAGAGACATGATCCCATCCTCTGGAATGGAGAGTGAGCTGGGGGAGATCCCGACAGCAGGCTCTGGGTCACTTGCCATTTGGGCAGGGGCTTGTCTGAATTCTTTACTCTGTGGGCAGAGTGGAGCCTCGGCAGTTTGGGGACCCAGGCCAGGACCAAGGTTGCTGACCTCTGAGAGTGATGCTGCTGCTGCTCCTACCTAGAGCTAGATACACAGGAACATGTGACATCTGGACTAGGACTAAAATCATAAGATTAGTCATATATGTAGGAGAGGTGGGGTTGCTAGGAGGAGAGAGAAAGATTTCCAAGATGAGGAGTTCCTGGAATAGAACTGGGTGACTCAAAGATCACAAAGAAAGGCAGAATGGTTAATTCTGTTGGAAAGGGAGGGAAGAGCCAGATCCGAATCTTCAATTTTATTTGAAGTATAATAGAACCAATGAACAGCTTAAGGCAGGGATGACATTATTAGAATTGTCCTTATGGTCTTCCTTTTTGGTGACTAGAGAATGTAGGCTGAACGAGGTTGTGAAAGAGAGACGGAGAGGAGTTGCAGGTTCGAGAGGTATGTAGGCTATAGACTCGATAAGAGTTGGTGACAAACTGAAGGAGAAGGCACAAGAAAAATTTCCTCAGTTTCTGGCATATGCAGCTGGGTTGATGGGGGACACTGGAGGGGAATCAGCATTTAGAGGAATAGTAGAATTTCAGTTTTGAGCAGGACAAGTTTGATGCGGTTAGAGACCCAGAGGGGATGTCATGTAGGCAGCTGGGTACACCAGCCTGGAGCTCTGAAGTGTGGTCTGGTCTGAGTGCACGAGTGGCACATAATGGGCTATGTGATGTTTCCCAAAAGACAATATACCGTGAGAAGAGATTAGAGTCCAGGAACAACCCTACCAAACTGCAGCTTTCCAAGATCTAGAAGGGGAAGAACAGCTGGCAAAGAAAACTGAGAAACTATCTGACAGATGGGAGGATTGCCAAGATCATACATGACACACGATGACAAAAGAAGAGGATGTTTCACCAAATAGGAAGTGGGGAGCTCTATATGATGCTAACAAGTCAAGTAAAACGAGGAGCATAATTTAATCCTATACATAGGGAGAGGTTGAAGATGCCTGAGAGAAACTGCATAAAGGCTGTGAGAGGAGCCCAGCAGAGAGAGTGGACTTCAGTAGGACAAACACTTTCTCCACCAGAGGAGAAGGCTGGGGGTAGATGCTGTGGTTTGTAGGTGTGATGATGGACAGTTGAGGGAATCTGCAGCTGATGGCTCACAGTTCTAAGTGAACACAAAATCACCGCCTGAGTAAGGGCTGGGCAAGAAGGCTGGAGGTTTGCTGATTTTGAAGAAGTATTGATTTAAGATTGTGTGGACAGGGGAAGAGAGAAATGCTTACTAGGGGTGCACTGAGGTGGAGAATGATGGATCTAAATTTACTGTGACACCAATCTGCTTAGTTGTATAAGTTTCCGTAAGGAGAACTGGGGGCTTGATAAGGGTGTACAAAGGAAACATGAGAAACCAAAGAGTTTGGAATATTTATAAATAAATGATTTAAATGATGAAAAGGAAGAAATGAAAGTTGGTGTTTGTTGCATAGAAACAAATCAGAAGGGTCAAGAATGAAGTTTTCCATGATATTGAAGCTCAGTTTTGTAGAGGTTTTTGTAGGTAAGATAGAACTATAGAAAGCTGTGGCTGGAAATTGGAATATCTTAATTGGTTATTTAGACAAGAAGCAGTCCAGGATGGGATACTAGGGGAGAGTGGCCACGATTGAAGGAAGATAAGTTAATTTTAGTCTAGGAAGGCATTAAACCCAAAGGCTAGAGTGTCAGGGATGATGCAGCCTGGAACCACAGTCAGAGAACTTGTGCAGAGGAAAGCTGTGAGCCTCCTGGATTGGTCATCAGTGACTGAGGGGGGTGTCTTTGAGGTCTGTGGGTGACAGCAATGAGGAGGCTGTGAGGGTGGCAGAGCAGAGTGGTGATGAGCTCAAAGAAAGAGAAAAACGTATAGAGTCAGAGCAATCGGATAAAAAGCACAGAGATTCAGAGGGCAAGAACTCTGTTCCTACTTCCCTACTTCAGAGAAAAAATAAAAACCTCCACCTGACAGTGCGGAAGGGACTTGTTATCTTCAGAGAACACAGAGGCATTCCATGAGACAATAGAAGTGGAGATAGTGTTGTGTAAAAGGGTTGAAGATGTTGAAGATGGAACTAAATGGTTGATGACTAAGTAGACAATCCAGGGGGCTCTGGGGAGTGTGTGTTTGGGAGGGAGGCGAGAAATGTGACATTGGGGAAATTTGGGTTGTGTGGAGCAGTAACGGGATGATAGATAGGGACAGGGTAAATGAGGTCCCTGTCTCTAAAAGGGGCTCGTGTCTGGCCCAATAATTACTCCCCACCCTGTGAGGGAGTTTCAGTTGTAGGACTACGTGGCCCTTTTCCTTGGGCCCACAGATGCTGGCAGCTGCAGTAGGTGCAGCCGTGGCCAGGGGCCCAGCATGCGTTGGAGGGGTGCTGGCTGGGACAGAGGGTCACTGGTTTAGGCTTTGCTTTTCTGGCTTTTCTTCAATGAATCCACCTGTGCTCACGGCAATTATGATCTTGACAACTTTGTAGAGTTGAGAAAGGGAGTGTTCAGCATTGTAGTAATAAACAAAGTCTACCTATGGGTTTTTTTTTTTTTCACTAGTAATGTTGGCTGTCTTTATCTTTGGTCTTAAATGTGTTTTTTTTTTTTTTTTTAAAGAATGAAATTCTCATTATTTATAGAAACTCAAAGTATTTCCTTAGTGATATTCTTACAAATGAGTGGTTTATAGATTATTCCAGGTAGCAATATTACAGAGCCTACATCACTGAAGACCAATTCTCTGTGAGGCAGAACACTGCACTTGAATGCAGATGTTGACACAAGTTTTTAAAAAGGTTCTCAGCCAGTTCCTGCATATTCCTTTTCTCTGCTAAATCACAGCCCCCCATCTATTTGACCTGCCTTGCCTCTAGAAAGCCTCGCCTGGTTTTTTTGCTCTCCCATAGGATTTCTACAATCTTTGGTCTACCTTAACACAATTTTACAATGCACCCGACCTATGCTGGGGAAGGATAATAGAACACATTCCTCTTAAATACATGTTTGTTTTGACTTCTGATCTCTTAAACTGTGAATTCCTTGAATGCTGGACTGTGTTCTGACATCATCAGTTATGGACAACAGTTACTGTGAAAACTGAATTACATATTTTAAAAGGCAATGTTGTGGAAACTTTGGGAGTCTTCAGGGCCTGGGGTGGTACTCCATTCATATTTTTTGATTGGCCTGACTAAATCATTCTGATTCAGTAACATTAAGATTCCTATCACCTGTTCCACATGACGAGGGCTGCTAAGTTGAAGAAAGCAAACATCAGAGACAGTTATGTTCAGTACATGGACACAGGTCTTTTAAGGAAGCAATTTCTGTTCTACACATGAAACTAGTTTGGACTGAAACCCAGTCTTAGAGCATCTTCTGTGTAAACTGATGAGCTCAAGGATTTGGCATGTGCTCGATATCCAGATTTACCGTCTGATTTCAGACATATTTCAATGAAATGAGACTGCTAGGAGTAGAGGAAAAGATATTTGTGAAACAGTATAACAGTGATAGCAATTATTATGAAAACAAGAAGCATTGCATAAATGCCTTATACAGTAATAATTGCAAGATTTAATTGAGAGTGGCTTTTCCTTATTTGCCCAATAAATTCTATTTAATTATTTGCTACGGCATTAAACTTGCAAGGGGAGCTGTGCATGATCTGCACCTGTTTTAAATATTGTGCTTCTCAATTACAAACTCACCCTTGTGAAACATTAGAGTCTCAGTATCCATGTTAAAGCTAATGTTTAACTGGAAAACGCATCAGTTAAATTTATCTTTTAGATTTTATGTAAAACCCTTGCATGCTGGCACTTTGCGTGCCATTAACAGAAACTAGAATCCTATGCTTTTTTTTAAAGTTCATTTTCTTTTTCAGCACCATGAAATACCAAGCTGAACTTGACCCCAAACAGGCTCTCAGTTTCAAACTGGATATGAAAACCATTTAAGAATCATGTATGAGTCAATTTCATTGAAAGAGAATGAACATTTACAACATTTTAAGTCCTTTCTGAATTGCTTGTACACATACTCAGCCTGGATATACACAAACTTGGGTAATCAGTATAACTGTAGAGTGAAAAGAAACTCCTTGTATCACTACTGCATTTTCCTTCCTAAAATGCTACCTGCTATATTTATGATTGCATTTATTGTCATTTATATTGTTAAGTGCACAAATGGGTCACTGGCTGGCCATGGGTGTGTGCTCACAATTCAATAAGAAATAAAAAGTTTGGCTGGGCTTTTGAGACTAGCACATTGAACTATAAATGTATAATTATGTTTACAATTTAAAATAAGTCTTAATCATACAATAAACAGGGAGGGGGAAAGGTGGCACCTGGAAGTAAAAATGTGACCTCAATGAGATTGTGACTGCAGTGCTGGAGACATGGTGGGGAGAGCAGTTGGCATCAGCCCTTGTCTGCAGTGATAATGAGGGCAAAGAGGCAGCCTTCTGTGACCTGAAACTAAGAATGGGTTTTGACTTTGAGAAAGTCCTACGTGCTGGTGCAGAAGTAACATGCTATAGAATTTTTAAGAATCCTGATTTCTATCAGATTATTGTACTATAGAGTAAAAATTTATGGGTATGATCATAAATAAATATTGTTTTCAGGCCTTTATAGAAACAGTAGGTGGTTGCCTCATTTTAGGGATACAATTTTTAATGCCAAGTCAAAAATTTGTGGAAATTCTGATTACAAATTTGCCTACAATTTTAAAATTATTTTACTTTTTATATGCATATGTATTGAATGTTACTATGTGCCATGCTTTGTGCTACTCAACAAAAATATGAGGTTGCATAAAACATGAAACAGTCTTTGCTCTTGGGAGCATGATTAAATGGGAAAAGCAGATACTAAAAATAAATATTCCAAGATCTAACTACAGGGTGAACACTATAATCAGGATCATTTCCACCTCCTTCTATCTCTCTATCTTCTATCTCTCCCTTCTTTCTCATTTAAGATTTTTAATTATGGAAAGGAGGTCATGGAAAGATCATTATCTTAGTCCATGCAAGCTGCTAGAGCAGAACACCATAGACTGGCTTATAAACAACAGAAATTTATTTCTTTAAGTTTTGGAAGCTGGAAAGACCAAGATAAGGCACTGGCAGATTCCATGGCTGCTGAGGGACTTCTTTCTCATGGATGGCTGTCTTCTTTTTGTATTCTCACATGATGGAGGGGTGAGGGATCTCATTGGGATCTTTTTTATAGGAACACTAATCCTATTCATACAGGCTCTGTACTCATGACCTCATCACCTATCAAAGCCCCCACTTCCTAATACTGTTACCCTTGGGGTTAGGATTTCAACGTGTGACTTTTGAGGGGACACAAATATCCAGTCCTTAATATTTCTCCCTTGATCTTTTGGAATTCAGATCCTATTTACATGCAAAATACCATCCCAGTAGTGCCCAAAGTCCTAACTTGTTTTAGGGTCAACTCAAAAGTCTAAATTCCAAAGTCTCATTTAAATATCAGATGGCCGACTCAAGGTATGATTCATCCTGAGGCAAATTTCCCTCCAGCTGTGACTGTGTGAATTCAAACATGTTATATGCTTCCAAAATACAATGGTGAAAGAGGTGTAGGACAGACAGTTGCATTTTCAAAGAGAAATATAGGAAAGAAAGAAGTGGCTGGTCCCAAGCAAGTCCAAAACCTTAAGACTTGAGAATAGTCTCGTTTGGCTTGATGCTCTGCCCTCCATTGGTGCGGAGGTCCTGCCTACCAGATACAGTGGGGTGGAGGTTCCACCTTTGTAACTTTGCTGTGCAAGGGCTGGACCCCCAAGGGTTTGGGTGGCCCTGTCCTCATGGCTTTGCTGGGTGCATTCCATGCCACAGTTCTCACAGGCTGGAGTCTGTTCATGGCAGTGTAGGATTTCTAGCATGAACTTCAAAATTCTTCCAGCCCCTACCCATTACCCAGTTCCAATGCTGTTTCCGCATTTTAAAGTATTTGTTACAATGGCAGCCTACTCCTGGTGCCAATTTTCTGTGTTAGTCTTTTTAAGCTGCTATAACAAAATATCACAGTCTGGGTGGCTTACAAACAATAGAAATTTATTTTTCACACTTCTGAAGGTTGAGAAGTCCAAGATAAAGCATGATTGGATTCAGTGTTTGATAAGGGAACTTTCTGGTTCATAGATGGCAACTTTTTATTGTGTCCTCATATGGTGGTAAGAGGAAGGAGTCTCTCTTTGGCCTCTTTTATAAGGACTATAATCCCATTCATAAGGGCTGCAACCCAATCACCTCCCAAAGGCCCCACCTCCTCATATAGTCACCCCAGGGGTTAGGATTTCAACATATGAATTTTGGGAGGGACATAAATATCCAGTCCATAGCAATCATTGTATTGTGAAAAGCTTGAGTTCAATAGACTTGGGCTGAACTCTTACCCTTGAATGGTATTAGTTTGTTAACTCTGGGTAAATTATTTTATTTATCTCAGTACAGGTTCCACAACGGCCATGAAGGTGCTGTGAGAATTAAAAGAGATCATTTGGATTAAGTACCAAGTTCCATAGATGACTTCCTAAATACCCTACTTTTTATGGTCTGGCCACAGATATCCCATCAGTAAGCATGGAAAACACAAAAAAGTGGATATTTTCCATAGTGTTAATTACTCAATACCAATTTGATGGTGAGTACAAGTGGAACCCATTCTTCGGGTCTTGTGTCACCTCACTTCGAATAATGGGCTCA
>CAUYRT010043003.1:0-63375 GCA_963574885.1 Lepilemur ruficaudatus | reverse complement strand
TTGCTCAAGCAATGAAACCATGTCTGAAATAGCAGCGCAACTGGAGTCACCACTAACTGGGTTTATGAGAATCCACTGTCATTCTCCATTTGTGTTCTGTACATGCCACATAGGTGAGTTGAAAAGGGATGTGATGGGTATCACCACTTCTGCAACTTTCAAGTCCTTAACAGTGGCACTAACCTTTGTAATCCCTCCAAGAATGTGCTATTTTTATAGGCAGAAGCAGTTCTAGTGACTATCAATGTGGACTTTTCCATCAGACTTTATAGGTCAGGAAACCAACATGGGAATTCTGCCAGTAGTTACTGAATATGCCTATTCTAATTATGCATTCTGGAACTGGAGAAATAACCACAGGATGGGTCCAGCGACTCACTGGCTCTAATAATATGAATCTGAGCTAAAACTCCATTGATCACTTGACCTCTATCAAGCCCCTACTCTGACTGAGAGACATAATAATGTTTTGTGTTTCCATGAATTAGTGTCATGTCAGAACCACTGTCCAGTAATTCCTGCAAAGTCTGATGGTTTCTCTTCACCCAATGCACAGTCACCCTGGTAGATGGCCATAAAATCACTTTGGGGAAGGCTGGGGAAAAGATTAACAGTATACCTTTTTTTGCAACATAGCAGGGTCCTTCTTCAAGAGAGTCCAGCCTCCCCTTCATTCAAAAAGTGCTGAGTATGTAAACTGGCTCAAGTCTGAGAATTGATTGACGGGTTATGACTCTCTGTTCTGGTGATGTAAGTTAGGATTTCTGCTTACTAGAGCTAGAACTCTTCCACTTATACGGACCAAGTAAGAATTAGGTAGATTGCCCATTTATTTGTTGTCTAGGTACACAATGATGAACTACCCAACGACATGTCTCTGTGAGACAATACTGCTTGGGCTCTGCCTGCCATTAATCACGCCCACCTACTTTTTGGCAACTAAGTGCCACCCTTTGGTTGCTACCACTCTGGGATCCGATTATCCCCACTGTATTTTGGAATCCCACTTTGATGGTGGCGGTTTACACTGTAAGATATATATAACTAAAGAGAAGAGCAACCACAGATTACTTTAAGGATGCTGGGGCTCCCCTCACAAATTTATTTCTCACCGTCACGGTGAAAGGTATGTCCTCTGACCCTCCTGGGGTAGGAGAGCAGGTCTTAAATGAATAATTCATTCTAACACTCCAATCTCTCCAAGTCTGTGGATACCTTTTTCTACAGTATACCTAGGCAGTCTTGGTACTTCAACTTCATTTAATGTAAGTACTTTGGGGTGGATGGAGGTCAAGTGCTCAATGGAGTTTTCACTCAGATTTTTTTCACAGTAGGCCCCCTAACCCATTCTATGGTAATTTCCTTAGTTTGTCAGGCATAATATGAAAAGGTATATTCAGCAACCAAGCATACTGTTAGAGCTTTTCCTAACCCTTCGAGATAAGGAATGTTTGGTGGGCCCATATCAATACATTTTGCCTGATAGAATTTTATCATCTTTCCATTCTGATCCCTGTATTAGTTTCTTGGGTTTGCCATGACAAAGTACCACAAACTGGGTGGCTTAAAGCAACAGAAACTTATTTTCTCACGGTTGTGGAGGCTAGGAGTCTGAAATCAGGTTGTTGGCAGGGCCAAACCTCTGCTGAAGGCTCTTTGGAATAATCCTTCTTTGCCTTTTCTTAGCTTCTGGTGGCTCCTGGCATTCCTTAGCATTTCTTGGCTTTATAGCTGCATTACTCCAGACTCTGCTTCCTTCTCCACATGGCCTTATTTGCTCTATGTCCATATGTCTGTGTGTTCTCTTCTCTTAAAAGGACACCCATTATTAGATTTAGGGCCCACTTTAATCTAGTATGACCTCATCTTAACTAATTTCAGCTGCAAAGACCCTATTTCCAAATAAGGTCACAACGTGAGATTCCAGGTGGACATGAATATTGGGGGACACTATTCAACCCACTACAATCCCACACCCTTAATATCCATAAGAACCATGCTTTATATATTTGTTTGTTTGCTCTATATTTTTAGCATGTGTATTTATTACTTTTTCAAGTTAAATTACAGGAAAAAAGAACACCCTAGAGTTTTTTGCCTCAAAATAAAAACAATCTTTCCATCCAGTTTCTCACTTTGAGGCCACTACTAGTCTTCCAGTTTTGCCCTTCTCCAATCTTTTCTCTAGATGCAAAGTGATTTTCAAAATGATCTCCTCAAGATCTTGCAATGAGAATTAAGCACAAGCTCCACAGTTAGCCCAACATGGCTTTCCATGATCTGATCCCCAGCACCCTTCTTCCACTTTCATTTTTCAATAAAATCCCCTGCTCCCTACCTGCTCCACCCCTGAACCACTTGCAGGTTTTTGAACTGACCATGCCATTCCATTCCTCCATACTTTGGTCCTGCTCTTTGCTGGAGGGATGCTTTTGCACCTACATTGCTACACATCCTTAGAAGTTATTCCTCTGCTCCCTTCTCAGAGATGAAACATTTCAGATTCTGATCTTTGAAGTCAGCTAATATTTTCCCTTTGCTTTGGCTCCCCTCAAATCTAAATTTCCATATGGAAGAATATAATCCAAGAACACACGCTGCAGAGCTGTTTCAACCGGGTCAAGCTGAGCCAGTTTGCTTTCCCCGACCCGACCCCGGGGGAGGGTCAGCCACGAGCCTGACCCGACATCTGAGGCCAAAGCACAGCGGGCTCCGGGGCAAGTCGTTAAGGATCTGTCACTTGGGGACTGCCAGGTGAAGCCGCGGCATAGGGCCGTCGGAAGGCGACGCTTGCAACCGAGACTGACAAAGCTCCCAGACGCGTTAGCACCTTTCACACCCAAGGCTGGCCTTCCTCCTCACCCAGGACGCGTCCTGCCGCTTGTCCAGTCCCTTCCCGCCCTCTCACACCTGGGGGCCGGTCTAGACACCGCCGACGAGGGAAGCTAGCCAGAGGTGCCAGACACAGAGCATGCGCCGTGGCTGCCCCGCGCAGGCCACGCCAGCGCCCCAGCGGCTCAGCCCGCGCGGGCGCAGGCGCCGTGTCGCCCCGCCTCCGGCCACGCCTTCTCGCGGCGGGTCAAAGGCCGCGAGGCGGGCCGCGGTGACGCACGCGGAAGCGGTCCGTGGTCCCTCGGAAGCTGCCGGGGCAACGGAGCGGCTACGGCCTCCGCCGGGCGCCCCGACGGGAGGGGCCCGGGAGCGCTCGGAGCCCGCTAGACTTCTGCTGTGCCGCCGCTGCGGGCGGCCGCATGAGTCGGGGCACCATGCCGCAGCCCGGAGCGTGGCCGGGCGCCAGCGGCGCCGAGACGCCGCCGCGGGAGGCGGGGGCCGCGGCGCGGGAGGGCAGGAAGGCGGCGGCCGGCGGGCTGCCGCGGCCCGGGATGCAGTGCCCCGCCGAGCAGTGAGTGCGCGGGGCGCGGGCGGCGGCGGGCTCGGGTCCCCTCCGGAAGGCTGGGCTGGGGCGGGGGTCTTCACCCGGGGTCCGTCGGCGCCCTCAGTTCTAGGTGAGGTCGTTGGCGACAGGGAGGCATTTTTTGAAGACTTTTGTCCAGGATCCGAGTACAAATTCTTCCCGAGGATCCCTCTCACGATTCTAGTCGCTCAGCGTCTCTCTTCCGTCCCCCTTTTTAATGTACGTATCTCTAACGTTAGAAAGAAAACCTCCAGAAACTTGGGAAACAAACCCGAGAAGCTTTTTATTTTATTCTAACTCCCGCTAGAACTTTCCTCCAACCTGGCACAGGGAGGAAGTGAGGTTGCCCCTGTCACAGCCACAGGAAAACTGAGCCGCGCGACATGTTCTTGGAAGGCAAGTCGCCGCTTGCCGCGCGTCCCACCTGTTGGGCAGACAGACTTTGGACCGAGTTCGGCCCATTTTTGTTTTTACCTTTAACGTCCTGATTAGGTGTCTCCTCCGCCTCTTTTTTTTTGATTAGAAAAGTCATTGCTGGTTAGATCAATTCCGTACTGAGCTGTAGAGAAGACAAATCGGAAGCGTTTATAGTTTGTGCAAGGGTCTGGAGGTGCAGGTGGAAGCAGAATATAAACTTGAGTGAAGCTTTTCTACATTTTCAAGTTGTAGGCACGTGTAACTGCCTTTGGAATTCCAAAATCGACAAAAGCACTCAGACAACCAGTTTGAGAGAGATTTTAAAATCCTTGCAAAGTTAAATCTAAGGTGTGTTTAAATGCACCTTTTGAGCTTTTTTGAGTAGATTTTCCTAAAAGGGGGCCTTTCTGAGGCCTGTTATGTAGATATTGTAGCATAATAACGCTCATTTGCATAGTGTTTTGACATCCTCTTTTATTGAGAACCCAAACACTTGGGGGGGGGGTGGTATTAGTCACTGTTAATGGGTTAATGGCCACTAGAAAAGATTTTAAAGTAGGAGATTTCAAACTCCTGTCCCTAGAGCTAGCCATATAACTTAAGTTAGTGAACTTAGCCAGGACCTGGAGAGCTTGAGTCTCTCTCTGTTGGGGGTCATGGTCCCCTAAGCTCCAGCCTGTAGTTGCTTGATCTTTTGTATTTAAAGAATGCAGATATCCTGGCCTTTTTATGAAATACGCTGTTTTTAAAATAGTGGTACCTAATATTTTTAAACTTGAAACCACTGTACAAGTCCGTGTGTACCTCAGTCTCTGCAGAGGGTTAAGTCTAGGGTATTTTGTTGGCTGCTGCCTTTCTCCTGCCCTAGCTGTGAGAACTGTGCCCCCGCTATTTAGAGACCCTGTCTGTCACAAGCTGCACCTCAGCCTTGGCCTGAGCAGTTTAATGCCTCCCTGAGGAAAGCCACAACCATGTTCCCAAAGGTATGCATTGTTATGTGGCAGGTTTTCTGGTGGTTGTGATTCTCAAGAGTCTGAGCACCTGGGAAAATCAACCATGGTGGGAAGGAGCGCTCTACCTGGAGGAAAAGTTTTTGTGGCACAGGAGCCTGTTCTGTCTACTGTCAGTAGAAATATAGACTTAGAGCTGAAAAGAATATTTTTTAAAAACCTAGCGTCATTTTACACATTTGCAGATTTGTTAGGCATAGCTTGGCCAGGGAGACACAGATGATAGGTTTCAGGGCCAAGTTCACTGATGCTTGGGTGGGAGCCTCCCCCTACCTCTTCCTGGCTTCCTCCTCAGCAAAACCAGGCAGAGAGACGTGATTTATAATGACAACAAGCTTCGGGGTTTTTTTTTGTTTGTTTGTTTTTTTCTTTCTGGAATAGATTTGACAGTTTGTGGTATTTTTTAGCAACTTAATTTCTTTTTCCCCCCTACTTCTGTTGCCTTTGATAATCTCATTTCTCTTTAACTCTCATAACATAGGGAGTGGGAGGGGTGAGTATAACTTTCAGGTGTCAACTTTTGAACCTTATACCTTAAGTTTAGGGCTTTCTAGCTTGTTTCTGTCTTTCTGAATGAGCAGTATCTGTGTAGTGGGGTATTTCTCTTTGCTCTGTGATGTTTTCTCATGGGCTAGGGAAACTGTACTGCATGCATCATATAAACCTATAGTTTGCAAGACAAGGCATGCACACCAATTCCTACATAATAATGCATGCAGCTTTAAATATGTGTGTGTGTATATATGTATATATATTTTCCCCATCTTGAGACAGGGTGTTGCTCTGTTGCTTGGGCTAGAGTGCAGTGGCATCATCATAGCTCACTGCCACCTCTGACTCCTGGGCTCAAGTGATCCTCCTGCCTCAGCCTCCCAAGGAGCTGGGACTACAGGTGTGTACCACCATGCCTAGCTAATTTTTGTATTTTTTGTGTTGCTCAGGCTGGTCCTACTCTTGGGCTCAACGAGTCTTCCTGCCCTGGCCTCCCAATGTGCTAGGATTACAGATGTGAGTCACCACACCCAGCCATGCAGCTTAATAGTTGAGTGTAAATTTTTTTTTTTTGAGATAGGGTCTTGCTCTTTCACCCAGGCTGGAGTGCAGTGGTGTATTCATAGCTCACTGCAACCTCAAGCTCATGTGCTCAAGTGATCCTCTTGCCTTAACCTCCTAAGTAGCTGGGACTACAGGCACATGCCACCACACTCAGCTAATTTTTAATTTTTTTTGTAGAGATGAGTTCTCATTATGTTGCCCAGTCCTCTCAAAGTCCAGGATTACAGGCGTGAGCCATCATGTCTGGTCTGTAAATTTAAATAAATAGTATAATGCTTTTTTTTTTTTTTTTTTGAGATGGGGTCTCACTCCGTTGCCCAGGCTGGAGTGTGCCCTTTTTTAATCTGTGCTTTTTTGCCATTGGAGCCAAGACCTTTCCTTCCATGCAGATAGTTGGGTTTGCTATGTACTAGAATCAATTGTATTTGCACCTGGAAATACAAACACCATAAGACTGCAGATGTTTTGAGGTATTTCATGGAGTTATTTTTAGTACATTCAGTGGGCAGTAGTTATGAATACAAATCACAGCCCAGCTTATACAGCTGAATTATGCATTTGGGATGTGACTCCTTGAAGGTTGCAGTGATGGGTAGAGGAAGGGATGGCTTATTTCCTAGGCAGCATGGTAGGCTACTCTGATTCCTTTCCACTAAGCTTATCACATTTCACAAGGAAGAGGAGTGGGGAAAAGAGACATATAAACCACATGGATACGCTACTTTCCAAATCTCATTACAGTTTTTCTCTTTTCTCTTCCCTTCTCTGCCTTCTTTGTTCCTTCCTTTTAATCAGCTCATTAGAAAGCTGTGGTTGGCTGGCATCTCCTGGACAAGTCCTAAGGATGGCTCACAGCATAACTTGGGGTCCCATTTGGGGACGTCTTATATCAGACCAGATTAGTTGACATTCTTGAAGCTCTGGCTGGTCTCCTATACTGTATCCCCTGCTTACCCCACCCCCAGTATTTGACTCCTGCTCTGTATGGTCTTGGGACACTGTTGGTAGCCAGACCAAAAATGCTTAGGGAATTGAGAAGAGAGACTCTTCCATGGTCTTCTGTCTGTTCTTGAGGGTGGGAGAGGGTTTGAATCTGGGATCTATGGGCTGACTGTGTGTGGGGCCATATTGTCTGTGAACCTTTCTGAAATTGAAGGGAAATTTGTTTATGTTTCTGCGTTGTGATTCTGATGAAAGCTTTGAGATTCTGTGGATTCTCAGAGGGGTTGTGAACTATAAAGTGGTAAACCATTGTTCTTGGGTGTTGCTAGGCAAACTGTGATGTATTTTCTGCTTTACCCCATCCCCAGGAGCTACTAGGGTATAGCGTGGACATAGGTCAACTCCCTGTCACCCCTTTCCCCACCCCAATGAAGAGCCTGCTTTAGGGTCCAGAGCAGGGATGTCTCTAAGAATTAAACCTCATTATTGAGGGTTGCCGCATCGTTCCCAGATACCTCTGGAAGTCATACATGAGTAGCAGGAGCCAGTCATAGAAGATCCACTTACAGAGGGGAGTGGAATTTTGGCCTGGGTGCCGGTACTTTCCTGCATTTGATGCGTTCATGTATCTCTGCAACCATGGAGCATCCAAGAAAGGGTGTGTTGAGAAGTTTTTGCCATTTCTGTGCCTGCGTGGGAAGGTGTGTTGGTATCACACTGGTTAATACTGTCTCACCAATGCTGTCTGAACCATTAGTCGTATAGGACAGGCCAAGTTAAGCGTGAACTGCAGGGTTCGAGTCCAGAGAGCTGAATAAAGCCTTTCTCGGTTCTTCTGGACAGTTGAGGGAAACTTTTACAAAGGATCATAATGATGAGTGATTAAAATTCTGTCTTGTTAGCTTTACATATACATTAGAATTGATTTTTTGAATTTTACATGTTTACTTAGAAGTTGAAAATTGGTTTCACAGAAATGTCTTCTGCTTCACTGAACTCTGTTTTTAGCTTACAGCTTTTCAAGGGAATAATGTAACTTTGTCTCTATGTCATGAATGTTTTTAAAGTAAGTTTTCAGAAACTGGTTGGTATTTGGGTCTTTGAACAGAGCAAGAAGTATTAGTTATAATTTAGTGTGCATTGTCGTGTAGCTTACTCAACTGGGTATATTACCTTAATATTAAGAATAAAATATTTTATCTCTAGTTTAAGAGAAAATGGGTAAATAATGTTTAATTGGAACTTGAAAATACACACTTCAAAATAATGCCATGGTACAAAACTAAGAATCTTCTAACCAGGAATTGTTAGCATTTTGTTTTAAAAAGCAATTTTTTTTTTTAAGAGACAGGGTCTCAATCTGTCACCCAGGCTGGAGTGTAGTGGTGTGATCATAGCTCACTACAGTCTCTAGCTTGTGGGCTCAAGAGATCTCTAGCCTCCGCCTCCCAACTAGCTGGTACTGCAGGAACACACCACCATGCCCTGCTAATTTTTAAATTTTTTGTAGAGACTGGGTCTTACTGTGTTGCCTAGGCTGGTCTCAAACTCTTAGGCTTAAGCCATCCTCCTGCCTCAGCCTCCCAAAGTACTGGGATTACAGGTATGAACCACCACACCCTGCCTGGTTTTAAAATTTAACTCAGTGGTGTAATTGAGTGTGACTTGCATGCTAGGAAATCAAGTCATTTAATAGACTTTTATTTACCACTTTTCTAGCCATCTTTATGTTTTCTAGAAGAAAACTTTTTGCTGTGGTGATCATCTGAGCCTGTGGGTTTCGGTGGCTTCTTTTGTGCCAAAGAATTGACCCCCCACCCCACCCCCCCACCCCAACGTGACACACACAAAAGTTGCCAAATCCCCTTTCCCCTCATTGTTTTGCTATCTTCCCTTCCTATAACAAATCAAACCAAACCTCTACCAATTTTGGATTCCTAGCTTTAAATATAATTTTGTTTTGTCATTATTTTTGGCTTTAATATTTTGGTACTTAAAAAATTAAAGCAAAAGTTTGAAGTATTTTTAAAATAAAATAATTTTTATTTTTCTTGCTCTCCTTTTTCTTTCTAGTTCATTATCCTTACATTTGATGGGTGACAATTTCATTTTGGCTATTAAATGTCTTCCTTGCCAACTATTATACATTGGTTGAGCATCATTACTCAAACCTAAAACTTACCTTTTCTCCAAGGAGATAGAACTTTGGGATCATTTTAAGGGTGGCCTTCCATAGAAGTCATATTACGTCTTCTATATGTCCTTGGTGGCTGTGGAAGTTAGCAAGCATTTGTGCACAGGATCTGAGTGAGGTCCACTTGTGGTTAAAGTAATTTGAATATGCTCTGGTTCTCTTATTCTTCTATTTCTGCTTTGCTTCTCTTTTATGTCTTGAATGACTGCTTTTGATTTCCAGTAATCTCCCTTTCTCTTCTGTCTTCCTTTTGCATTTAGTTCTCCTGTTCTGCTGTTTATTTCTTTTCGTTCCCTTCCTTTTGGTTTTTGTAGAAATTTGCATTTGTAGCTGTATGGAGAGATGCTTGTTTAGAGAACCTCCTCTGGGCATTGGTGTTGGAGTTGTATTTTGGTTATTTTGTAAATTAAAAAGGAAGAGGACAGAAGTGGAGCCAAATGTGCAGGCAGGATAGCCACGGAATTCACTTGAAGTACAATTTTTAATGATGGTATATTCACAGGCTGTTAGAATAGAGAACTAGAAGAGGAGCCATGTAGAAAATACAGCTCTCTTCCAGTCTTCTCATTTTGAAGATGAGAAAACTGAGGCCAAGGTTGGGGAAGTGGCTTGTCCAGAGACATGCTTCTGCTAATGATGTTATGAAAGTGATTTGCTTAAATGAGTGTTTTACAGGATTAGAACTTCTCTTGTATTTGATAAAGCTAAGAAGCAGGCTGAAAGATGTTGTTAATTTATTGAGCAAACGAACAACATTTGGTCACTTGATTTTAGGTTTTTGATGTATAGTTCTTGTGAATCAGGTTTCTGTTTGCTTTTAACTCTGGCTTGGACTTCAAGGGTGACATCAGAGCTTTTACTTGAAATCTCAGTGGAGTTGGATTGCATGGAAAGTACCTTTTCCTAATATTTGTTCCCTTACCCCCACAACATTAAAACACACGCACTCACATGTTTAGAGAGAAAAAGGAATAAGAAATGATCACTGGGCAAATTGTTTATTAATACTCTGCACCAGTGGATATAGAATGAGAATTAATAAGAATAGCTAACTTTTTTGAGTGCCAATTATTTTATCTGTGTTTGTTTCTCACAACAGTCCTTTAAGGTGAATGCTCTTACTATCCTTTTGATGGGTAGTCAGCCTTGGATGCTATTACACATACAGCTAAAAAAGGCAGGAGTGAGGAGTGGTTCAGCCCTGGCAGTCTAACTCCCGAGTTCCTACTCCAGCCACTGCACTCTGTAGAGGCCTCGCCCACACAGCAGGCATTGTGATGTCATAGGCAGGAGACAGATTAGGAGTTGGGAGCCATTCAGGAAGAGGGAACACCCAGAGCAAATCTCAGGTGTAGAGGCACAGGATAGTGTTGGTCAAGCGTTTGGTCTGAAGTATGAGTAGTGCACAGGGAAATAATGGAGTACAGGCTAGGTGGTGGGTCTGGTCCAGATTTTGACATTACTAGTGTTTGGGAAACACTGAAAGATTGACATGTTAGACTCCCCAGCTCAGTCTGCCTCTCCCAGCACCCGTTGTTCTCTTTCCCCAGCTGTACTAGGCCATGTACTAGGAAGTGAGGTGATAAGGGAATTGGGGTGAGTATCTTAGTCTTTTACATAATTTATCTTTTTTTAGCCTGGTACTCTTCCTTCCTATGTTCCATTGTGTCTGGATCCTTGTGTGAGAATGGGGTGTGCTTTCCTGGGGAGGGAGTATAGGGAATTGGGGATCTGATTATTCCTTACATGGATGTCAGCCAGGCCCCTTGTTTTCAGCCCATTGTGCTACCCTCTGAAGAACTTGGTACCTCCAATTCTGAGCCTTTCTGGGCTTCTGTGGGTTTGGTTTATTGGCTTGCCTTCTGCATTCCCTCACCCCCAGCCTTGGGCTTCCTTGTCCTGTGCCATTTACCACTCTATCTGCTTTCACTGTTTGGGCTATCACCTGCCTTCTGGTTTTGTCAACGATAGGTGTTTCTGTTTCCCTTTATTGTCATTGTGGGATGAATTTTGAGGGGGAAAGGGGGAGTCTTCAGACTAGAAATCCCATTCTTCATCATTGTCTAGCACTTAGTGGGGTTTTCTCCCTTTCTAGTACTTGATAGGCTCTTGTTAGTTTACGAAAGAACTAGCAAGATAGTGGAACAGTGGGGATATATACGACAGAACATGGGTAGCTGGTTAATTGTGGGTGTCAGAGCAGGAGGAGCCTCGAGGAGGTTTTTTTTTTAGCTTTGGGGCTTTCTAATAATTGATGCTGTCCTATCCTTGTCTTTTGAGTAGCTATCGTCAGATTTGCTTGTGACATGTTACAGAGGTCAACAATTGGCCTGTATTCCTATATAAATACTTTTATTAGCACTATCTCCATTCCTGGAACTTGACAGAATGATTTTAGGAGCTTCACTGATAAGATGCATGCCAAGATCTCTAGATATATAGTTGAGGCATTAAGAGAAGTCACAAGTAAAATAGCCTCAGAGCCATGCAGCAAGTGATGTAAGTTGTCTAATTTAAAGTAAGAAATTGTGAAGGGAAAGAAAGTGGTAAGATAGAAACATAAGCATCTGAGATGAAAGACCTTTATTTTATCAGATTATCATCATGTATTGTGAAAAACTTTAACTTTTAGTGTCTTATACATTTTGTGAGTAGCTGTTTTATTGTGATATGATGGAAAATGTTAGTGCAACAAGTGTTTGAAAATGTCACTGTGGTGTGATTTCAGTGAGGAGGACATGTACCGTGCTGCAGATGAAATAGAAAAGGAGAAAGAATTGCTTGTGCCTGAAAGAAGGGCATCAGGTATGTTTGGAATTATTTTATTTATAGAGTTCTTAATGTTGATAGTACAAAATGCAGTTAAATTGGTATATCCATTTTTATAAAATATTGACATCCACTTCTAGGAAATAATGCTGATGAGTATGGTCTTACCTCCATTAATTATTTTGCTGAAGTGTGTTTAGGCAAGCCTATCTCCTGGGGTTTTAAAATTTTTTTTTTTTTTTTTTTTTGGAGACAGAGTCTCACTGTGTTGCCCGGGCTAGAGTGCCGTGGCGTCAGCCTAGCTCACAGCAACCTCAAACTCCTGGGCTCAAGCAATCCTACTGCCTCAGTCTCCCGAGTAGCTGGGACTACAGGCATGTGCCACCATGGCCGGCTAATTTTTTCTGTATTTTTAGTTGGCTAATTAATTTCTTTCTATTGATAGTAGAGATAGGGTCTCGCTCTTGCTCAGGCTGGTTTCGAACTCCTGATCTTGAGCAATCCGCCTGCCTCGGCCTCCCAGATGGGGTTTTAAAATTTTAATGCACATATTCTCTCTGCATTCTTTATATTCACACTGTTTTTTTGTACCGGTGAGGATTGTTTTGTTTAATCTCTTGATACCATCCTCTCTCTGTTCTTGATTTCCCTATATTCTTAGAATTCAGATTTGAAATGCATTTTTCATTTCAAATTGAAGGGCTTACTGAGAAGCTGGCTGTATACATCTTTGCATGCAGATGGCTGTGTGACTCTGATTGAGTAAGAAGAAAGACAATCATGGGATCAATAGCACTAATTCTCATCCTCTGGTGATTTCACGTCCATGTTTCTCATCTGTCTTGCCTGCTTTTCTTACCACCACCAGGACCCATTGCTGCTAGGGCAAAGTGTTACTCCCAGCCCCCTCCAGTGGTCTGTGGAGACTAAGCTGGCAGGGCTGTGTTTGACAAAGTACATCATTCCTTGGCTGGCTTCATGCCGGAGCTGAGTGGGGATACTCTCATTTGGGGATACTCCATAGATAATTTACAAATAGCGTTTTCTCTCTCATTATCTGTGTAATGTATGAGGGGGTTTCAGTTAAAAGATACAAATAAAAAATATAAACTTTATTTCTCAACATAAGCTGCATCAAGGTCAAGACACTTTTGTAAGCAATACTACTAGCCATTTAGTCCATCCCTAAAGAACTGAGGGTCCTGGGAATTTAACCATGTCAATGCAGTCTTCTTTTTACATTACTAACTAAAGAAAAATGGGTGTCCTTTAAATAGGTGTTTTTTAAGATTAGGAAACAGAAAGTCAAAAGGAGTCAAATTAGGATTGTCAGGTAGATGCTAATGATTTCCCATAGAAACTCTTGCCCCTGTTGAGAGAATGAGCAGGACCATTGTCATAGTGGAGAAGGACTCTGGCGAAGCTTTGTTGGCCATTTTTCTGGTAAAACTTTGACTAACTTTCTCAAAACACTCTCATAATAAGCAGATGTTATCATTTTTTGGCTTTCCAGAAAGTCAACAAGCAGAATGCCTTGAGCATCCCAAAAAACTGTTGCCATGACCTTTGCTCTTGACCGGTCCACTTTTGCTTTGACTGGACCTCATCCACATCTTGGTAGCCATTGCTGAGATTTGTGCATTGTCTTCAGGACTGTACTGGTAAAGCCATGTTCCATCTTCTGTTACACTTCTTCAAAGAAATGCTTCAGGCTCTTGATCCCACTTGTTTAAAATTTCCATTGAAAGCTCCTGATCTGGGCACAACAGTTTTGGCACTTATCGAGTGGAAGGTTTGTTCAACTTTAATTTTTCATTCAGGATTGTGTAAGCTGAGCCAGTTGAGATGTCTGCGAGGTTGGCTATTGTTTCTCCTCTTAATCGTCGGTCTCTTCAATTAGGGCACTAATAAGACTAATTTTTTCCTTGGCAATGGATGTGTGGATGGTCTGGTGCCATGAGCTTCATCCTTATCATCTTGTCCCTTCTTAAAATCAGTTACCCATTTGGAAACTGCTGATTTCTGTGGGGCATTGTCTCCATAAACTTCTTGTAAAGCATCATTGATTTCACCATTCTTCCACACAAGCTTCACCGTAAATTTGATGTTTGTTCTTGTTTCAGTTTTAGCAGAATTCATGTTGCTCTTTTTCAAACTGATATCTTATCCTTACTACCTCAGATTAGATCCTGTTCAGACTTGTAACATGTTAGTATGAGTTTATTTTGGTGCAAAAAAATTTTGAAATCCATGCATAGTTTTTTCAAAATGTGCATTTTCCATGAAAATAAGTGATCTTTTCGAAGACCCTTTGTATGTGTTCTACTGGTTTGTTTTGAGAATTGGCTTCTGTTTATGTTTAACAAAAGCACTGTCATATGTGTAATTAGGAACAGATGATACATAGTAGGTTTTTTTTTTTTAAATAAGAATTTCTGAGTCTTCCTCACCAGGAATTGGTGAACTCTTCACTGTGGTAGCCAAAGGAGATTTCTTTGTACTGGTTCTGGTGTGTTCCTGGGCCACACTGTTCTGGTCCTCTATAAAACTTCAGAGGATGCTTGGTCTCCACTGTTTTGGTTGCTCAGAGTTTACATCGGACATGGAGTCCTTATTAGTTGTATTCCTAAGGAGAAAGAGCATATTTAGCCAGTGTCTGTTATTGCTGAGGGACCTCTCACTTTGCACTTTACAAGCTCTTTGTTGGGATTCTTTTCTGTCTAGCTTTGTACTCCACACAGGTGTTCTAGTTTTTTAGTGGGTTTTATGACTTCCAGCTTCTGTCTGAGAGTAAAATGGATCCTCCTTACATCTCAATCCTTCTGGGTTCGTTGCCTTCCTGAAATAACATTCTTCGGAAGTGTCCTGTCCCCTGAAGCAGAGTTCAGACTGAGGCAGAAAGTTTTCTTATCCTCTCTGTTAGTGAAAAGATTTTTTTTTCACCTAGTCTGAGGGGCAGCAAACTATGGCTCCTAGACCAAATCTGACCTGCCACTTGGTTTTGTAAATAACATTTTTGGGGAACATATTAGTTTGCATATTGTCTGTGGTAGCTTTCATGGATGATAAAGTTGAGTAGTAGTGACAGAAACCTTATGACCCTCAAAGCCAAAATTGTTTCCTGTCTAGCCCATTTCAGGAAAGGATTGACATTCCTGTCCTAGTCTACCCCCTGTTTGAGAGGCCCAACTTTCTGCAGTGGTTTCTGTTTTAACTTTCCACCTTCTGAGGGTCTCATTCTTATCATTGCCACCCATGTGGTGGTTAAAGATCAAGCCTCTTGTGATAAGCTTCTGGCTTATCACTCTGACTTTCAGCTTCCCTTATTTTTATTTTTGCCATTAGAAGTGTTCTTTACTGGGAACCTCAATCAGAGTCTATGTAGTTTGCAATTAAGGATAGGTACTGTTGTACTCCATAAGCTGTGTGAAGTCAGGTTCTGCCTTGTCCTGTGTGTCCCAGCTCCTAGCCTAATGTGTGGCATGTAATAGCCATTGGCGTTTTCCTAAAGAATCATAGCAGAACCCTAAACAAGAACCGTATCATTTGATGCTGCCAGCTGTGCAGGTGCTCCAGCTCCCCAACCCTCATGCCCCATGTAGGCCTCAGATTCAGCACTGGACTTTGGCCTATGTGAAGCCCTGTGCTGCCTCCCCTCAGTCCTGGGATGCTCAGCCTACCCTGCTCTGCCCAGGAAGTCAGGTCTTGCCTTGGTGTGTACAGGACTGAGGACTACAGCAAGGAGAACAGGAAAATAGACTTTCTTCCTGGGAGGCCCTTCCTGAGCTGGAAGTGTGCTCTCTGTTTAGGCTCATAACCCTGCCTACTGGGCAGATGTGGATCAGTGACTGTCCTGACTCTCTACATTTGCAGTTCTTCTCTTTTGGAGGTAAGTGGAAAGGCAGATACATGGGAACATGTCTTTCACTAAGTAGAAACTCAAAAAATATTTCTGGAATTTAAAAAATCAAGGGTCTTTATTTAAAGATTGGCTGGGTAGCGTTGGTGTCTGCACTCTGTATATTATATCTCAGGGGTCTGTTTCACTTTTAAGCTAATCCTGGTATATCTGTGTTATCTGTATATGTATTACTTTCCCTCTTATATAAATGGTTGCTTTTCTTTCTAAAAGGATTCACAATGAGATATTTAGAAATAAGCATTTCTTATGGTTTACTTAAAAATTTTTGGATTTACCTAAAGTGCAAGGAGAGTTTAGGGTCTCTTTGTGTTCCTTAATCATCTTGGCATCCATCACACCCTGGCTTGTAAATGCCTGTTGTCATTTCTTCTTGAGTAATCTGTAAGTCCCTTCAGGGCAGAATCTGTGTCTTCATCACCTTTGTATCTCTGGTTCCTAGCTCAGTGCTTGGCATGTGTAAGACACTCAAAAAATATTTGCTAAATGCAGTTGAATAAAGAATTTTTATTCTATGTACAACTTCCTCAGTGGTAAATATATTGAAAGGTACTTCTGTATTTCTACTTTAAAATCATCGCTAAGATCTGCTTCTTTAATAATTTAAAAAGGAAGTTAAAATGTGTCTGAGAATTTACCTCATTTTCTTCCTAAAACATACACGCTAACATATGCATGTGCATGTATGCGTGTATACCACAAAATCAAACCCCAGACCGCCTACATTAAACAAAGAAAATCTAAAGGCCATTTTTTACTGTAACATTTGTCTGATTGTAAGTTGTGTTTTTAATTTAGGGAGGTATATTATTAGAGCCAAATGAGGTCTGTGGATCAGTCAACATTGAGAGTTTCTGGTTTATTATCAACTACTTACATACAGCCTTTGGGATCAGGGTGAGACATAAATTAGGACAATTAAATGTAATTTTTGTTATAGTAGGTGTTATCTCTTTCTGTAGTGGATGTAAAAAATTAATTATGAATTGTTAAAAGTTTTTCCTCATAGTTTGGACTGTTACATCTTTCATTTGATTAGGAAAGTACTCATGAACGTGTGTCAGTGAAGTTCCAGGTGCTGTGGAATGAACACAGCTGAGAAACAGGGCCCCTCCCCCAGGAGCTCATGTTTTACTGTGTATATGGTTGTGTGTGTCAGATGTTGGTAAGCTTGAAGAGGAAAAACAAAATGGAGAGCAGAAGTGTGCGTGAGATGTTGTGGTATTGGGGCGTCAGGTGACACTGGAGCAGAGGCCTGCGTGTAGTGAGGAGCTGCCTGGCAGGTATGGGGAAGAGCAAGGCTGGGGAGTTCCAGGGGGGGCTGCAGGTCAGGCTGGGGCAGGGTCTGTTCACTGAGTGGTGGGAACTGAGGCCAGAGAGGCGGCAGGGGGCCTTGTGGGGAATAAGGCCATGAGACAGGAACCCCCGGAACTCTCTGAGCCCAGGAGCAATGAATGTCATCTGACTCTTGTTTAGGTGGATCACCCTGGCTAGCTACCAGGTGGGGAATGGTATGTAGGGTGTGGTGACAGGGAGGCCCAGTGGGAGATCCCCATGGTTATCTAAGGGTGAGGTGATGGACCCGGGGGTGGGCAGTGGTGGAATTTTGGATTTTTTGAAATGAAGTGAGAAAAGTGAAGAGTGAAGTGTGACTCCTCCCAAGTAAAGCAGTTACTGTTATTCTGATTATGCTTTGGTTTATTATTTTATTATTTGCTTTTTTTTTTTTTTCCTGGATTCCTTAATAGAACCCAGGTTAAGTGTGGCTCCTGAAATGGATATTATGGACTACTGCAAAAAAGAATGGAGGGGAAATACGCAAAAAGCAACATGTATGAAAAAGGTATGACACAGAGGTGCACATATTTCAGTCTTTCAAATAGTCTATCATAAGTTATTTAATATGTCATTTTATATTTTTAGACATTTGCTAAGATGACTGCTATTAGACTTTGTAAATATGGGTGTTCTAATTTTAGAGATGAGGAAACAGACTCTAAAGGAACTTGTTTAGAGTCATAGTATTAATATAGAATTAGCAGCAGTTATTCAGTAACTTCATTTCTTTGAAAAACATACAAATGACTATGCTGTTCAGAGTTGGGCCAGCCATTGGTTGTCCTCTTGGGGTCATTTGGGAATGCCCTTTTGACCTAGAGTGATAAAACCTCAGGTATACTTCATGCTGATTCTATACTCCCACTTTCCACAACACCCTGGCTTTGGTTATACACCCTCCCATTCTAGGGGCCTAGAACCCGTCTGCATTCCCTACATAGAGGGATCTGGAACCACTTCCTTCAGCTAGGGCATCCCAGGAGCTACCCCATCCCAGTCCCATTGCATAGATTGGCAATAGTTTCTAAGGCTGTAGGATGACAATGGGGACTGCCATGATATGGTCTCTCTGTAGTTATTTGGGTTGGTTCATTGCTCAGCTCAGACACTGTGGCCCACTTGCACTACCTGGCTGATTGAGCAGCAGACCCTGTGGGCCCTCTACCCTCAGATGTATTTCAAATCCAACATTCCTTATTAGTAGGTTGAACCATGTGAAATTGCTACTATTTGACCATTTTTGAGCTATAAAAATGACAGTTTCAACCTAAATCCACCACCTCTTGTAACCTCTGGGTTATATCTTTTGTTCATTTTTCTCTTGGGATTATTTACATTATGAATTTGAATGTACTTTTTATGTATTAGATATACTGACCTGTCATATTTGATAGAAATATCTTTTAGCTTTTTTTTTTGCTTAGAACTTTATTGTTCAGGATTTAAAATATTTGAATACATTTATTCCTCTCCTCAGAGCTTATTTTTGTAGTAAATATTGTTCACCTTTCAGCATTCACATCAACTGCCAGTGGGTTGACCCTAGTCAAAATGTAGCTGCTACTAGTAAAGTTCTGAGAACAAGTGGCAGCTCCGCTCCCTGCAAGTCTGGTATGTAGACTCTTTGTTTTTCAGGCACTTGTTAAAGAACTTAGTCATGAAATACTGGGACTCTTAGCTCCTGCCAGAGGTTAAGAATATTTATGAATATGCTTTTGGCTACTGTAGATTTTTCAACCTCCAGCCTTGTATCAAACTAGATAGCCAGAAAGCCAAGTATCTAAACTGTATTTTCTCATCTTCCCCAGAAATGCTTTCACTGACTTGTAATTTTATGTTATAACCTCAGTCTGTTCAGAGGATCTGTTCTATTAGTTGGCATCTTAAAGTCCACAATTGAAGATGTCTAAGTTATCCAAATATTCCATATTTTGGAACTCATGCTAAAATTATTCCTTTATGGGTTTAGTTCTAGGGAAGGAAAGATTTGACCTTGCAGTTGGATTTTTTCAGTGATCAAATAATCAAAGGCACATCAGTTAGAAAAGCATCTCATCAGGACCCATGGCAGTAATTAGAGTATTTCGGGTGCCTCGTAACAGCTTTCATCTCAGTTCTGTTTTAGTCTTTATTAATGTAATTGTCTGTTTTTGTTTTGGATATTCAAAAATCCAAAAATCCAAATTTAATTTTAAAAAGCTTGATTCACCTCTGAAATAACACGAGTGATTTATGCATTTGGAAAGGTGCAGTTGCAGTTGAATTTGCCATTGTAAGTATTCCACGGTAGTTGGGAGTCCATCATAGGGAAAAGGTACATGTTAGTAGATGTGATTCTGCCCGATGGGCCATTATATGCTGCAGTGGTTGGACCACTAAATAAAAATATGACTCTCAAAATTTTGTTATTGGAAAGAAGTACTTTTATATTCACTTAGAGCATTGTCCTACAACTGGAACCTTAAAAACAACTAATAATGAGGTTCCAGTACTTAGACACATGAGGTGAGGTGTTCTGCATTTCTATGAGGGTGACACTCCTTTCTTTGTGTAAGTGCAGGGTAGGAAGAAGGTTTTGAGTGACAATCAAGGAAGAGCAGGATGAGTGTAAGGACTGACTGGATCTGGGGCCAGTAGGATTCAGGGACAGCAAAGTTGGTCCCTGTGACTGCGAAGTATCCAGCTGGCATCGCACGTACTGGTGGACCAGAGTCACTAGGATTTTATTGTGTCCTTTTTTGGGGTATGTTTGAAAATGGTCTATTTGGATGGCTATTTTTGGGAAACCAAGCATGTCACTTGTCCGGAGCCGTGAGGCTCGGCCATATTTGCCTGAGCCTTACCCTCCCCCCCTCATAGCTGAAGTTAAGTTTCCGAGCCTCATGGCTCCGGACAGTCACTGAACATTTTCCTTGTCTTACTTCCAGACTGAGCAAGAGTGACACTTCAATCCAGTTTTTTAAAAAAAGTCTAAGAATTATCCAGACATCTAGCATGTAGACTTTTATATGTACATGTACACACACACCCTCCTTAGAAACTTGGGGTTTTTATATATTTTTTAAATATGGAGATATAAAGTTGTATATGTTTTTTCCTTACCTCGTCATTAAAGAGATTAAGGTCAATTTAAATACAGATTAAACCCTTCAAAATGTTGATTATCAGTGAGTAAATGTTACAACTGTTACTTAGAGACATAGGACTCTAATTTTGGGGGTGGCTAGTGCTTTAATACTTGGTTATTATTTTGTATGTCTTATCTGTTGCATCTGTTACATATGCTGATATTTTGTGCAGTGTTAACATTTGTTAATTTCTTTTGATTAATAAAAAGGGACTTGAACATCTTACGTGAAGGACTCAGCCAGTCTTGTTTCCATTTTTCTAGTGATCCTGGGCAGGTATTTTCCACAGGAATTAAACTCTCCCTGCTTTCTGAAGTCAGCAATGACCATTTTTAATTCTTTGATACTTTTCCCCAGGGCTATGAGGAGGTTTCTCAGAGATTCACCTCCATAAGGCGAGTCCGTGGTGATAATTACTGTGCACTGAGGGCCACACTGTTCCAGGCCATGAGCCAGGCAGCGGAGCTGCCCCACTGGCTGCAGGACCCGGAGCTCACGCTGGTACGCTGCTGCTGCAGGTTTGAGTCCGCGATGTTTAAAATAGTTTTTGTGAGAACACTTCCTTTTTCCCGTGCTACCTGCTAGTATTATCTGCAATATGATGTCAGCATATGGGTTTATTCAATTTTGTGTGGCTGGGATGATTTCACATAGTGACCAAAAATAATTGGTATTTCCCAGAAGAGAAAAATGACAAAATTTTTGTAAACAATTCACCTGAATTAGAGAGCAGATGTTTAGAGTTTGTAAAAAGCACTTAGGAACAGTTTGATTTCAATTTTCGTATTAAATATATTAAGTAGACAGTATATTTTACTGTTTGAGAACCTACCAGGGTTTTAGAATACTTCTTCAGTTTTAACTACAATTTAAAAAATTAGTACCCTCTGCAAAGTGTGAAGATTGGCTTATTAGGCAGCTGAACAGCAACACTAGAAGAGAGAAGATTGATGTCACGTGGAGATAGGCTTCTTGGGGAAGCAGGGGGCTCTTCCAGGCTTGGCCCTCTTTAGTGTTTGAACCTGCCGTCTGCCACCTGGTAGAGATGCACTGGGAAGTCATGTGTCTGAGTGTCCCCACACAGATAAAGTCACATACTAGGTTGGATGAGAGAATATCTTGGAAGATTTTGGTGGTAGGAATGATTGATCGGAAATGACAGTATGACATTAGTTGGAAGAAAATTGAAAGTCTTGTGCTTAAATTATAAAAAACTCCAAACCCGGAAGTGTTAGCTGTTGGAGATCTGCCTAACGGTAATTTATGAAAGGAAAAAAAAGGTGTCAGAGGTTTAATTGATTGCAAGTTGCAGGCCCCCCGCTGTGAGCCTGCATGGAGTATAATGGCAGCAGTAACAAAGCCCTGGCTGCATTTTAAAAGGAATGCTTCTGACAATCAGACAGTGGCAGCCCTTCCTTGAATGGCTGGTCAGAGCCCATCTTGAGGACCGAGTTGCACTCTGTGCCTGTATCCTCATTAGCAGATGGGAGTGCGACCAAGAGGGTTCATCTCATTCTGCATTTGGAGGACCTGGGGTATTTGCCTTGAATAAAGACTTTTAGAGGAAACTTGTTGCTGACTGAGCTATTTAGAGGCCTTATAAGGTGGACAAGGAATCACCTGCTCCAAAGGACAAAACCAAGACTGGTGAATGGAGGATACTGCTTGTCTGTTACATAATAATTTTATAAATCAACATAAAATCAGCACACCTGCATCAACTGTCAAAATGACATCTGGACCTAGGCGCGGTGGCACACACCTGTAGTCCCAGAAACTTGAGAGGCTGAGGCAGGAGGATCTCTTGAGCCCAGGAGACCAACCTGAGCAACATAGCAAGACCCTGTCTCTTAAAAAAGAGTCTAGGAAAGATATTTTCTTCTAAGCAAAGATGTATGTCATCTTAAGCAGATTTTTCAGTATTAGCTTATTTCTTTCTTATAGAGGCAAAAGAAATTGATACACTAGACTTTTTTTTCTTTGCAAATAGTAAAATATTTCCAAATTGTTGGTCAGTCAGCAAAATCATGCCTGTGGATAGAGGTAAGACCCCGTTAGAGAAACAAACAGTGATTTTACTATATTTGCTTTGTTTTAAGTTCTATATTTGACAACCATAGTTTAATTTCCAGATTGTGACAGAAGATCCTCCTCAATTTGAGGCTAAATTTTCCTTTTGAGTCTTTACCTTTAAGGAGTTAGATTTATGGACTTAATTGACATTGAATTTGAATTTTTATGCTTTTCGAAAAAGTCTGGTGCAAATAGTGTCTCAAGTAATCAAAAATATAAAATATGCCCTAAAAAAATAAAGTACAATGTCCCTTTTGCTAAAAAGATACATTTGAATAAACATCATCTGCCAAAGTAAAAATCGTCTAGGTAGATTGTGTTTAGTCTCTTATCAGTATTATTAATAGAACATGTTACATGTGTGAGTGGTGGGGCTTTAAGGTGTTTTTTCTGACTTAATTTGTGTAATGTGAAAATAGTTTTTAAGTTCTCAAATGTACTTTCCAGTTTCTTCCCTTTTCTATGTGTCTCAGCCAGTATATTTTTCTCTTGGGAGTACAATCTAATTAGTTGGTCACAGTGGTATTATTTTTGTCATCTAACTTTTATTGAATGTCAAGAGGCCTGTGTCAAAGGAAAAAAAACACATCGTACCTGCCTGTGAGTTTAGTATTAACATTTATTAAACTTTGGTTCTTCTAAATATCAGCTGAAGAAATGACTTTGTTGTTTTCTTGCTGTCATCCAGCTAGAGGACTCATCCTTGTATTGATGTTCCAGTCCCCAGCAATTTCACATAATTTGAACACTTTTGTCACACAGTCTGTTTTGTTGTATTGCTTCTGAAACGTGACCAGGTGACAGATTCAGCACATGCTTCGACTTCGAGGGACCAGTGAAGGAGGGAAAGGGTTTGCAAGCTTAGTTTGGTTGTGCTGGCCAGACGCTTGTGAACCTCCTCCCAGGCATCCTGTAGATCCCCCTGTGGGTGCCTTTCTATTCCTGATCTCACTCTGGCCCCACCACCTGCCTTTTCCTTGGGAGGTTCACTCTGACAGGGCCTTCGATGAGTGAGCAGCTGTGTGTCTCAGCGTGACTGCAAGAAGTCAAGGTTGGAGCCACTAGTTAGTTGTATTTGCTTCTATTTGCGGATTGAGAGATTATTCTTATTCTCTTAGAACACATTTTGGTTTCAGGATATTAAAGGGAAACAGAGCTAAACTGTGCGACCTTCCCCTTCATTTGGGTTTAGTAGAAGAGACCCTAGGCTTCCTTTGTGCTGGTGCCCACTTCTCCGGCCTGCTCTGTTCCCTGCCTGTAAGGTGAACTTTGTCCTTACTGTCCCTCCTCACAGTTCACCCACCCCCTCATCTCCTGTCATCCTTCCTGGGCTTCCTGTTGTTGTTTCTGTGTCTGTCCAGATCCCAGACTGCCATCTGGTCATCTGACCCTGACCCCAACCACAGAGATGGCTTGGTCTGGCCATTCTTAAACTTGGGACAGCATCTTGGTCCCTGAGAAGAGGTGTCATTTAGAGCATGGGTCCCTTGGTTTCCATGTTCACTAAGTTTTAGAATGTCTCTGAGCAGGTGGGAGAGTGATAACATTTGCTTAGAGTGGGATAGACTGTATAATCGGAGCTCTTTTTTAAGAGTAGTTTGGGGGATGACACATTTTTGTTACTTGCTATCTTTATCATGATGTCAAGAATTACACACATTTGCATGAGAAATCAGGATGTTTTGTAGTTTGGTCACAAATGAAATGATACCTAAGCTAATTACCTACTCTATTCTTAAATACTTCCAATCTCTGTTTCTTGTTTAAATCCCGTTTCTTGCTTAAATGTCACTTATTCTGATAGAAGTCTGGTCTCTATGCTTAGAAAAGAATGGCTATTTACAAGTGTTCCATGTGTTAAGACCCCTGAAAGCATTTAAAGTTATATTCACTTTTTTCTTCTGAATAAGTAATTCCAACTCCATTCTTTTCTAATGCCTAATTGTTTTGGGCTTTCTCTAGGTAGGATTTCCACTGTGGAAGTACACAACCCTGAACTGGATCACTCTAGCAACAGTTTGACCAATGTGTGGAAGGCATGAGGAAACTGACTTACATTATGTTTCACTCTGTGTAGTTAGATCTTTGGGGTCTCCAGAGTAATTCAGTCGAGTATTGTACCTCATTTTTAGATAACTGTGTGATGTCACACGATGCTCAGCTGGTCTTCTGGGCGTCCCTTCACCTCATTTCCCATCTCACATCTGTGTAGTGCTAGTATTTTCTACTCAATTGTATTAATAGTTCTTTGTGCCCAGTTGTAATTTCAGCTTGTTGCCACTTGGGGGCGTGTTAGATTCTGGTGATAAATATGAGACTGACTTGAGAGTTTTTGCAGCAGAGCTGCCCACATGTGGCCAAAATACAGGGCAGCGTGGGCACAGAGCTGGGCTGGTGCAGCTCTTAGGTGGGTGGTCATTTGTCATCCTAAAAAGATGAGAACATGACCACTCCTCCCCTTAGAGGGTGATGTAGATTGCCATTGCTGTGTAACATTGAAGAGTAATTGACATCCCTGTTGTGTGGTTCTGTGTTTTGTACAAAGGTAACCACCCCAGTTTCACACGATTACTGTAGATTGAGAAGGTACAACAGGAATTACCATTCAGGAAAGGGTCTTTTGTGCCTTAGATTCCAATAGAACCGAACATACACCCTCATTTAAAACTGTATTTATAACCACTAAACAACTTCGGGTTCCTTGTAGGATGCTATAAGATTTAATTATTCTTTAATGATCTTTTGACTTGGAGGTGAAATTTTTTCCTTTCTAAATTTTGTAACAGTGAAGTGACATGCCTGTGCCCAGCCTCATTGTATGCTTTTTCTCCTGACACACCCAGGACTGTTGGGAGAGTCTGACTTTTCCCATGCTGTCATCAGTCAAGTTGTGTCTCAGCTTGCCTTTCATGCTGCAGATTCTGTTGATAATTAGGGGGAAACAAAATAACAAATACTCTGGTGGGGGGACAAAAAAGGAAAGAAAAAATGTAGTGTTCAGCTGTCACTTTTTTCATGAGCTGTGTGTGTGGTCACAGCTCCCTTAGCCCCTCCCTGCTGCTTCTTCTTAGTTGTATTTTTTATCATACAGTGTTGATTGGGCATTAAATGAGATAAATATTGTTTCTTTGAATGTTAAATCTTTGAGTATATGTGTTAATATTATTTAAGAAAGATCTCTTTCTTCCTTTCTTAGTGGCTTTTAAAAATATCTGATATTAGATTTTATTTTCCTAATCAAGGAAGGAGCAGGTTTGACTTTACCCTGTACCATCTCACGTGGCTGGAAGTACCTTCCTGAGCCACGTGTTAGGTAGTGGTGGGGCGGTGATGGTGGTTGGTGTGAGGACACACTGTGGCCATGGTCTCACCTCATCTGTACAGTTGCTGTGGAATGTCCCTGGCCATGGTTGGAGTCCCATAGGGTAGATTGTGCCTTTGTGTCTGAGCCAACAGCACCATTTCCCCCAGCGGCCGTCCGAAGGGTAGTACTTTCTAAATTCCTAACTTCCAGATTTAGGTCCTCCATCCTAAACCCACATGACAGATTTGCAGGAATTAATTCTGAAAACAGAGGTAGGTTTTATAGGCTTTGTGGTTTCTTGCAGCTTGGATTGTGTGATGGATTTCTTGAATGTTAACACCTCTTTATCTCTTTGTTTCTTGATGTTCTAGTTACCAGAAAAACTCATAAGCAAATACAGCTGGATCAAGCAATGGAAACTTGGACCGAAATTTGATGGGAACAGTGAGGACCTGGTTGATATAATTACGGAGTCTCTCACTCTGCTGAGGAAGAAGGTTTGGAGCATGTAGTTTCCTGTCTCTGATAAGTGTGAAGCTCTTGTTCCTGATTGCCCCGGCAGACCACCTCTTAGTCTTCACTCTGTGGGTTATCAAACACTCTAGGCTGATTTTTAGGCAAAATGATTTTAAATGAACACAAAGTCCTCCCATGAGGTCTTTGGAAAAATGGAGATATATCAACATTATATATTCTTGGAGGAGATGCTATAGACTGCTGTATCAGATAATGAAATGTTTAACTTTCTTAAAAGGAAACCTTAACAAATGTCGTCTTTCTTCTAAGTCATATTAATAAGTTTCAGGGATATCATTTAATCCATATTGTAGTATTATCAGTGATACTAATTCACATTTATTAAATTCTTCCCAATTATGCTTGTGTTTTAAGATTCTGTATTTATTAAATATTTTCTTTCTCAGTGATTTTCTAGTTAGCAGATTTAGTAAACTGTCTTTTGAAAACTGTACTGAGAGCTTCTTTGGAACAGAATTGTAGGGAGAACTTGGTGTGCCGATTCCTGTTGATTTGGTGTTTGAAATTCTGCATTTCTATGGCTTTCCACTGTCTCCTCTGCGCTGGACATCCTGCTGGCACGGTGGCCTGCACTGTCCTCTAGGGTGCTTGCTTTCAGCAGCTTAGATCCCTCCTCACTAGCAACCCCAAGTTGAGAGCCCGAGAGCCTGTCCATTGTTCCAGGCTTTGTCCGGGGTGGGATGGGGGGAGTGTTGGGTAAGGAGGGAGCAGACATAAACTTTCAGGGTCCTTCATAGCACATACCCCAGGTGGTGATCTGTTCACTCAGATGTGATCTGATGCCCCATTAGGCTTTCAGCTCCATGCAGCACTGAGTCTTGTGCATTTTGTACCTCATGCCTAGTAGCAAGCCTGGCACAAAATAGTAGTTTGGTAAATGCTTTATCGAGTGAATGAACTGAGGTCCCTAAGTTCCTGGAACCTAGTTTTTACTTACAAAGATAAGAAATGTTTATTGGAAAATACACTGTCAAAGGAAGAATAGTTTTATCTTCTATAAAGAAATGGGAGAGAGAAGGGAAGAGGGATTCTGTGCTTGTTACCTGTTGGAGTGGACTGTGGACTTTGTGTTGGCCAGTTCCTGAGTTAGTGGAATGGAAGGCTGAGGGCAGGGCTCTCCCCTTGTGAGCATGAACAGGAAGGCTCTTCAGCTCAGCCACAGTTCCCAGTTTCCTTTTCACCTTTAAGGTCTTGCAGAATTGCTATTTTTGCTTTATTAAATATGTCTACTGTAATTAGACCCTCATTTTTGCAAATGTCTATGTGATGCCAATTTATAATAACATTAAAATTTTTCATTAGTAATGTGAACCTGCATTAGTAACACTTCTTCTGTGCCAGGCTCTATGCTGAAAGTTTTGTATGTTGCTTAATTCTCACAACTATGAAGATGATGTTGCTGTCGTCACCTCCATTTTATAGATGAAGATACTGAGGCCAGGAGGTTGGTTAAATGTGCTACAAAAGCCACCAGCAGCTTGGTGATCAATCCTTGATTCCATCCCAACTGTTCAACTCTAGACCCTTGCCCTTGATTGATAACTTGGTCTACTCCTGGATGATACGAGATGTAGACAACATGCTCTAGCTTCCAACCCAAATATTGGAGAGAGTTCTGTGTGATCGTTACCATTAAAATTTACTCTTGGATTTAAAATCTATAATGGTGTTTAAGAGGGGCACTAGTTATTGGTTATTTGTAAGGAGTGGTATTTATGTTGGCATCTCTGTTCTTTTTCAGTATAACTTAAAAGCACATATATTCATAGGTTTTCTTGTTCACTTAAAGTTTGCCTATGTTCACTGAGTACCTAACACTCTGCTTTATTCTTAATCAGAGGTAAGAATTTCCTGAATGGATTTATTTATTTGGAGCTCATGTATATTTTTGAAGTTATAGGGGCAAGTTTGGTAAACTAATATTCAGGAAACCCCACTCTCTTCCTTGCTTGTCTTTCATTTTGGAGGGTTGGCTTTGTGTTTCTGGGTGCTAACATTCCCGTAAGCCCTGTGAGAAGTGGGGAATTGTAGCTGCCCTTCACAGCTTCACACACAGGCCTTGCACGTGCATGTTAGCTCTTCCGTAGGTATCTCTGATTGACTGCTTCAATCTCATTGCCTGGGAAGTTAGGGGAGTCAAAATTTCCATTCCATGGCCCTAGTACTTCTCCTTATTGTATTGTACTTCTGTTTCAAATTAATGGAGGAAAGAGCTGAATAAGGAGTTTGTGTGATCTAAAGAGAATACCATTGTTTGAGATGGAAACTTAGGTGTTGTGAACATTGATATGTGACCCATGGTCACCTTCTTTTGAAAATAACTTCGTGCTTATAGTACGGAAGTATGAAAAAACGGATTTTTAGAACAGAAATTCTAATTATTACATAACTTTCTTATTGTAGTGGACAGGCTTGGCTGAAATGAGAACTGCCGAAGCAAGGCAGATAGCTTGTGATGAACTGTTCACAAATGAAGAAGAGGAATATAGCCTCTTTGAAGCTGTAAAATTTCTAATGCTAAACAGAGCCATTGAACTGTATAATGATAAAGAGAAAGGAAAGGAAGTACCATTTTTCTCTGTGCTCCTGTTTGCTCGGGACACATCGAATGACCCTGGACAGCTGTTGAGGAACCACCTAAACCAGGTGGGACATACTGGTGGCCTTGAACAGGTGAGTTGTACCTTTGGGAATATATTAACCCAAAATATAGCAGCTTTAATCGTGTAACATCTCACAGCTTTTGTAGGTCAGGAATTCAGGAGCAACCTAGATGGGTGGTTCTGGCTCAGGGTCTTATGAGGTTGCAGATGTATGTTGTTTAGGTCTGCAGTCATCTGAAGGCTTGACCAGGGCTGGAGGATCTACTTCCCACATGGCCCACTCATGTATCTGCAGGCAGGAGGACTCAGTTCCTCATTGGTACTTAGTAGGAGGGTTTAGTTCCTGGCCACATGGCCCTCTCCATAGGGCTGCTTGAGTGTCCTCAAGACATGGCATCTGGCTTCTCTGAGTGATCTAAGCTGAGAGCAAGGAGGCAGCCACAGTGTCTTTTATGATCTAACGTTGGAAGTCACACAGTGTCACTCTGCATTCTGTTTGCTAGAAGCAAGTCACTAACTCCATTCCACTCTCAAAGGAAGGGGATTTAGGCTCCACCTTTTCAAGTCGAGTGCCAAAGAATTGTGGACATGTTTTACAATCAACCACCATTATCTCATCTGGGGCTTTTATTCTGCAGGGTGGTGGGTGGGATTAATACCCTTGGCTTTAGGAGGGTACAAATAAATGAAGCACTTGGAAGAGCCATTTGAAGGGTATTATTTAATCTTGGCAGCTGTAGCTACATTAAAAGTAGAAATGGAGCCACCTTAGCTAGTAGAGCCCAGCCTGCTCTTGCATCTTTTACAGATATGCTAAGTTTGGAGTTTCACACAGAGACCCAGTGCAGTATTTTCCCTGAGCCAATAGTTGAGTCACCATACCGTATTACACTATCTTTGGTGAGTTCATTTCCCTAAAAAATCTTAATAAGTTTTTTTTTAGTGGAATAGCCAACCACTGAAGTAGCATTAAGGCTGTCCATCGAAATGGCACCCTCCTACTTATACAACGGCCTCTTGTGCCTGCCTTTTTCTGGAAAGGTGCAAGTGCCAGGACAGATGCTGCAGGGAGTAGATAGCTGAGTTGGGTTTCACTCTGAGCTATCCTGGATGGCGGAAGTCTATTCCTTTGTTATGTCCAGTGTGTAGGAAAGAGCAAAGACTAATAGTCACTGCTAGGTCAGGCAGGACTGATGATAGTTATTTAAAAAAATGATCTGTATGCATAATGTGGGTTACTTACGTCTCCTGAACTGTAGCAAATACCTTGCAGTAAAAAGCCTGGTAGTTTGCATGTTAGACTGAAGTTAGTCCTTTTTGAGACCCTACAAGGTCTGCTGTAATGGTGAGTCCATTCTTTTTTTTTCTTTTCTTTCTTTTTAGTAGTAGTTCTTTTGAAATGTAATTTGTATGTCATATAAGTTCACCCTTTTAAAGCTTTGCAACCATCACTACAGTCTAGTTTTAGACCATTTTAACGCTCCCAAAAGAGCCCCTATGCCCATTAGCAGTCACTTTCCCTTCCCCCAGCCCTAGGCAGTCACTAATCTACTTTCTATCTCTATGGATTTGCCTCTTCTGGAGATTTCATGTAAATGAAATCATATAGTATATAGTGTTTTGTGGGTGGCTTCCTTTATTTAGCATTATATGTTTAAGATTCATCCATATTGCAGCATGTATCAGTACTTCGTTCCTTTTTATTGAAAAGTAGTGTCCCATTGTGTGGATATATCACATTTTATTCATCTATTCAGTCTGATGGGTATTTACGTTATTTCCACTTTTTAGTTATTATGAATAAAATTACTATGAATATTCATGAACAGTTTTTTTTTTTTTTTTTGGTGTGGACATATGTTTTCAGTTCTCTTGGGTATATACCTAGGAGTAGAATTGCACAGTCATATGGTAGTTCTTTAACATTTGGAGGAACTGCCGAACTGTTAGAGCAGCTGTACCATTTTGCATTCCCATCAGCCATGTATCAGAGTCCCATTTCTCCACATCTTCACCAACACTTCTTACTGTCTTTTTTTGTTGTAAAGTTCACATAACATAAAATTAACCATTTTAAAGTACAACTCAGTGGCATTAGTACCTTTACAGTAAACCCCACTTGTATGAAATTAGTCTGAAAACATTTTTGTATTCCCAAAAGAAAACTCTGTACAGTCACTCCCTATTATCTTTTTGATCATAGCCATTCTGGTGCGTGTGAAGTGGTATCTCATTGTGGTTTTGATTTGCATTTCTCTAATGACTTACGATGTTGAGCATCCCTTCATTTGCGTATCTTCTTTGGAGAACTGTCTATTCAAATCCTTTGCCCAGTATTTAAGCTGGTGGGTTTTTTTTATTGTTCAGTTGTAAGAGTTCTTTATATGTTTTGGATACAAGTCCCTCATCAGACATATGATCCATTCTTGATTATCTGATCAACATAGTGAAGGATTAGGGCTGGGGCCAAAGGGGAAGAAAAAAGGTTGTGGCTTTGCCATTGTGCATTTTCTGGGATGATGGGTGGAGCATGATGTTAAGCTACACCTTTCAGTATGGCCTCCCTCAAAACATCCATTTGCTCTTTTCTACCCAGGTTGAAATGTTCCTACTTGCCTACGCAGTGCGCCACACCATCCAGGTGTACCGGCTCTCCAAGTACAACACTGAAGAGTTCATTACAATCTACCCCACCGACCCACCCAGGGACTGGCCAGTGGTCACTCTCATCGCTGAGGATGATCGGCACTATAACATCCCCGTCAGAGTGTGTGAGGAGACGAGTCTGTGAGAGACACGCACCTGGACAGCCTAGCAACATGACCAAGGTGCACAGGCAGCTCCTGGGCTTAGGCCTCAGGCCCGTGGATCTCTAGGAATAATCTGTGAGAACTCTTGGGCCCCTGGAAGCCAAGTGGGACTGGGATATTCTGAAGACTGGCTTTTGATAATAAGAATTAACCAAATCTCTTCTGTCTGTGATGCAATATGTTTCACTGGGGGCCTTCAGAGCACACCTCTTGGAAGGTGCAAACTGTATCTTCTCCGTAAGACAAGTACTTTCGTATCAGAGGAGACTTATTTTGGAGAGGAATATGTTCTTTATATCTCAGATCAAAACTCTCTCTAATGGCAAACTGGCTTTTAATTTTTTGAGACGGTAATCTTTTTTTTTTTTTGTGGAAATGGGTTTCTGTAGTCATCTTTCTACACAGTCTGCTCAAGTGCTGTAATTCTGGGATGGATCTGTTAATGGCACAGTCATAACATCCTCTGATAGCCTCATCTTCTCCTCCTTATGGAGGGAAGAGCAATGGTTTGGATTGAGATATTAATTAAGACTTTTTAAAAGTAGATTGTCTTGCAGATTAAGAGTTGGGTCCAAAAGTGGGTTATTTCAAGGCATTTTTTGAAGGCTAGAGGAGCCGCAGGACAGTGGTGAGGGAACGTAGAACTTCTTGCTCCATGTGACGGTGATAGGTCCAATGTCCCGAGCATGCTGGAATCTGGGGCTTGGTGTGGGTGGTGCCCTGTCGACGTGGGTGATCACTGCCTGCACCTGCGCTCTGGTGTCAGGAGCTGTTCTGAAGTTCCATGGATTCCTGATTTTGTAGTCAGAACAGAATTTATTCCACCTGTGTTTTTAGAGGAGGAAACCAAAGGCAAATGATCTCAGTCACTGATCTAAGTTTAGAGGTGGACTGAGCTGGAGCCCAGTCTTCCTGTGCTCTTTTCATGCTGGGCTGGAGGGTGCATCCACTGCCAAATGTACCTCACTCATCTGGTGCAGGGGATGAGAAACAGCAAACTAAGATTTTTTAAGAGTAAGTTTAAGCAGAAGCATGTAGTGAATATGAGAGTGGCCGGGCTGCACTTGCTCTTGATTGGTTTGGAAGCTGAGAGAGGCTGAGTTCCTAGTCATGAGCCATCGACTGCTCAGCACAGGCTGCGGTGGTGACTGGGAGGTAGGGAAGGGGCAGCCCTGCTGCCTTAGGGCCTGAATTGTCCTCCAGGGCCGTGAACCAGAGACATCACTTGTTAGGATTCTATTGGCAGCACCTGGATTGGCTCAACATTTGTGGCAGTGTTTCTCTGAAGTACTGAGCTTTCTTTTATAATTAAAATCTTTATTTGGTCTAATTTAATGTAGTTTATAAGCTATCTAATTTGTTTTTTGGGGGAGGGGCAAACTTTCTTTGAAAATGTAAGTTTTGCTTTTAATTAAAAATTTAAGTCTTAGTTAAGAAAACTCAGGACGCACAAAACTATTCAGACTGTTACTTTAGTATTTTTCCCATTACCTCGTCAGTAATATTCACCACATTTTGCTAGATATTAATTGATAGAATGTTAGAATCAAATTCTGCTCTAAAGGTGTGTGAATGCTTGAGAGAGGCTTTGTTTTTCACTGTGCAATGCAGTGGTGCCTTGAATAAGCAGGTACCCAGAAGCCAAATTAATGATAATGACTTCTTATTGGCTTTGATGCTTCATTTTAGTATTTGTAACCGTACATCAGGAAATCCTTATCATTTATTTTTGAACATTTTTAAAAATACAACTTGAAATGTTCAGATCATACATGGCACGGTAGGGATCTGTGTCCCTTGTGTATATTGAATCTGATCATTGGTTCGTGTGTATTATTGAATTTTAATAATACTCATTTATCTTTGCATTTTGAAAATATCTAATCTTAGTGAACTTGAACTGGATTTTTGGTTAACTTAATTGTTTACATATTTTTCTCTTGATCCTATGTATAATATTGTGTGCAGGAATTGTGGTCCTAACCACCACATTGATAAAAATACAAAAGGGTGTGTTTATGTTGCTTTCTGTTCCAAGGCCTTGCCACTCTGCTGTCAGACTATTGTCCGGTCTTAGTGGGATCATAGCATCAGAAAAGCAAAGCTTTTCAAAGAAATAGTAGTACTTCAGGAAATAGAAATGATTGGCCAGCTTTATTTTTTTAAAGACAGAGGCTTGCTCTGTTGTCCAGGCTAGAACTCCTGGGCTCCAGCAATCCTCCCGCCTCAGCCTCCCAAATAGCTAGGGCTACAGGTGCACACCACCTGGATAATTTTTTTCTTCCTGTAGAGAGACAGGGTCTCACTATGTTGCCCTGGCTGGCAATTGGCCAACTTTGAAAATAACGTTTCTTTATTGCAATAGGCAGCTTCGGTTGCCCAGAGTCTTAATTCCATTTCTCATTCCTGGTCTTGAGCTGGTCTGGTGACATCAACAGGTTAGAAATTGAATTGAGATCAAAGTGGATTCAGGAGAATAATTCATTTAGATGGAAATGGTGTTCTAGAAGAAGGAAAAGTAGGTAGTAGGAACTATACTATGCTCACTTTCTGTCCCAGGATTTATTGCAAGAGTCCAGAGGTTTTGGACCCCATGGTATTGGCAGAAAAATGATCATCTCCTTAAGCAGCCATGATTTAAACCTGTGAGCTCCTTTAAGGTACATTTAAACCTAAAAGAATTTCCTTGTGTTATGTTCCATGGAATTAACATTAATGTTTTCCAGAACATTTTCAGTCCCCTCCTCACCTCCTGAGCTACTTCTGTATACACAGCATCAATTTATTTCACTGATACACGTGAACAATGATGGCGGCTTTAGAGAATAAGAAGCCAGTAGTGTGTGGTCTCTAACATATGACTTGGGCACATGGGATTGAATTTGAAATGTTTGCAGTTCCTCTTCCTTAGAATGGGGTATATATGAAAATCTTTTAAATGCACAGAACAGGATTAATCCTGTTTTCTTTGTATAGCCATTTATACTTCTATTACACTATTATATATTTGGTTAATATCTAGTAAGAGTTTTCTTTGGATAAGGAGGACATTGCCTTTGTATCCTTTTATTTCCCCCCTCCTCCAATTTTAGAGCTTATCATACCATCTCAGGCCACATGAATTGCTAACACATTTGTTGGAAGAAACATTTGTGAGCTTTTATGTGCTTGGCCTTTTTTGTGTGTGTGTAAGATGCTCTTTGTTATCATCCTGATCACCCGCCCCATGCCCTGAGGTGCTGTTTTGCCTGAGTTAGTCATCTACTTTTTGAAGATCTTCCAGTGACTGAAGTGCTGTGTCACCTTTAATGATAAAGCACTCCTGTCATCTCAGTGTATACATAGGACTTATATAGACTTCCTGGGTGTGTCTTCTTTTGATGTTAAAATACAGTTTGATCATTTTCCTATCTCTTTTTTCTTAATGCTTTGCAGGTACTCCCCTTTGAAAGCCAGAAAGTACTTTCAGAAGTACAAACTCTTGGGGGAATCTTACTTGTGGGTATGCATAAAAATAAATGCCTTTATGTAAGATCTATGACTACTTAAAAAAAAATAAAACGAAAGGCCTCAGTGGATGTGGAGTGAATCTGAAATATATGAAGCATGTAGAGTTCCCAAATAGTTTAGCAAAGGTAGGCACAATATCAAGTAATTTAAAAATGCTCCAAGGAACTGTAAGTGAAGTGAAGAAGGAACTGATTTAGAATAAATTTTAAAATGCCATTTAAAAACAAAACAGATGCCAGACAGACCTTCTGTGCTTAAGTTAAAAAGGATAAAAATCTGAATAAATAGAAGGACTTATGTGCATGTATTCTGCAAATTCCTGTTTCTAAAATTTAAGTCCCCTATTTAACAGAAGTATACTACTTAATGCTCAACTATTTTAGGAAACTTTGTTTGTGATGTCTTTGAGGAGGTGGAGAAACCGGGGTAGCCAATGCTGAGTTAAGCAGTTCTTTAGTGAATGTGTAAAGACACAGGCAACTGATTGTTAATGTTCTTGTAATTCAGCTTATACCTTGGAGCCATGAAAAGCACAAAACTAATCTGGTTTGGCTGCCTGCTACCCTTGGCTTTTCTGGAAGTCAGTAGCAGTAGGGGTGAGGTGGGCTTGGCCAGGGAGTGTGTGTGTATGTGTGTGTGTGTTTTTCTTTGTGTGTGTCTCTGCACGCATGCGTGTTGGTCTGTGGTCACAGCATGCCTTTCCTTTCTGTGCACAGGGCCCCATAGCTTGAGATCCAGCAATATTCTGGAATGGTGGAGGCAAGCTGTACCATGTGACTGTATTTTTTTCACAGTAAACTGAAATTTATTACTGGGAATGGTGGAATGGGCTAGTATGTGTAATTAAAATACATAGGGTGGCCATTAAGTCTGGCAACATTAATTGTATTGAAATGTCATACCAATCCATTTATGATGTATATCTGTTTCTAGACTTTATGGCCAGCTATTTATTTTAAGCATTTTGAATGCTCATTAATAGCATTCAGTAGCATTAATGGAAGAGGACACTGATTGGTGTTTTACCTCAGTTAATCTCGTTGATTTCTTAATTAGAAGTTTGGGTCAGAAATGAAGTTGCCAAAACATGGGTCAAATACAAGAAAGAGACAGTGGGGCTCAGAATAGCCCCTAATAGGCAATAGTTTTCTGGGTAACCAGAAGTGGCTGAGCTTAATTCTGAACTTCAAAATAATTTTTTGTACTTAATTTTAGGAGCTTACATTTATACGTTGAAAAATGCCTTTATCTGTATTCACATAAATGGTGCTAAAAATGTGATACCCCTACTAGGAACCTCAGCAGTCCACAGTAATGTTGGTTACTTCTGAATATGGGAACAAAGCCAAAATGAATGTACTCAATAAGCCTCTTTCTCATTTCCATTGTTTGTATAAAATTTTTTTGGTATTGTTACCTGCATTTTAGCAACTTTAACTTTCTGTATTATGAATTTGGAGAGGATAATAGCCCAATTTTAGAACTTCTGTCAGTGGCGATGGTGTTTTTCTTCCCTGGGGGGTAGCACACAGTGTGCATCTGGCTGGCTCATCTTGGCTTGTTTAGCAGTGTCTCCTCTGTTTACACTGTAAGATGTTTAGCATGTGTCAAAAATTTTGATCACTCTGAAAAACATGCCCTTAGGGCTCTGGGCAGTTTGGGGCCTTGCTTCCCACCTGCAGACGTGGCTAGACGACTGGCTCATGGGGCGGGTGTTTCCTCTGTCACTTGTTGAGTCTCTCGTCTTCACTGTCAGAGGCTGAACTGACTCTGGGACTATGCTGTTGATCCCCTTTTGCAAATCCAGCTGCTGAGGATTGTAAAAATAAATAACTAAAAATAAACTTAGAAGATAAAACTCAGAAACCTGGCTGTGTTGCTGTGGTTAAATGCCTGATTTGAGCACTTTGGTCCAGTGCTCTACCTTGCCAGTACCCCCAGGCTGGGCCTGTGATGTCCAGGTGGCCAACTCTTGACCCTGCCCACTGTGAGCAGAGGAGTCAAGGGTTTGGGGAGGTGGTATGGGCAGTGCTGAAGAGCCAGAGGAGCTGAAGCGTTAGCACTGTGCTTAAACAGTAGTAAGTGCTCCAAAAACCTCAGGTGCATAGTTTTCATCTTGGGTCTGGATTCAACAGCAGTCCCACAGCCCACCACCAGGGTGAGCTTGGGCAAGTCCCTGAATCGCCTTAAATCTCAGTTTCCTCATCTGTGCGGAGCACCGTCTATCTCTGAAAGTGGTGTGGATTAAGTGAGGTGCCAGCACTTACAAGAGGCTTAGAGGAAGATCCCCTGGGCCTGCAGAGCAGGGCTGCAGCCACAGTTCTGCCTTGGCCTCGCTGTGTGTTTGCTGAGGAGACCCCTGCCCACCCTGCGCCGTGCCTTGCCAGCCCTCCTCAGCTTCACAGGGCTCTGTGCCTGACTCCAGGGATGGGATCACGAGGCAGCTATTTTTGTCTTGCAATGTTCAAGATGTGTTCAAGGGGAGAACGTCTTCTCTAGCCCTGAGTAAAAACTCGACTCAGGGTGGCCTGTGACTTTTCTGAGTACTCTGGGGTAAGAGAAAGACCTTCTAGCCTTCTTGCCAAATGCTAATCTAAACTTTCAGAAACTGGAATATCCCATCTGTGTAAGAGTCAGAGCTATGACCACTTGCTCGCTGTCTTGTCTTGCTTTCATGATTTGGAACAGGAGAAGGGAGGGAGCAGAGATCTTAATTCTTGATAGTAATATCCTAACTGGCCTCACTCCCTGGGCCTACCTGAGGCTTGGTCTTGTTCTCTCATGGGTTACTTTCAGGAATCTTTGGAGATCCCTCTATCCCCTCACCTCTTGCCCACAGCTCAGGGCCTCTTGAAGTGCCCCGATAAAGGCAGCTCCCCGGATGGGCTAATGCTGTCCCCTCTGACCTGCCACTGCCTCCTCCACAGCTCCTGGAAGCCAGTGATGGCTCCAGCTTCTTCCTTCTGAGCCCTGTTCCCCCCGGCACCCCAGTAGCTGTTGGACAGGCCCTAAGATGACCCGCAGGCCAACTTGTTGATCTCTGTGGCCCAGGTCTGGGCCAAGGGAAAGACCCTGTACCTCCTGCCCTATGAGTCTCAGATTTGCCTGCCAGCGCCAATGTCCTTGTTCTGTCAGATCTGACAGGGGAGTCGGACAACTGTCCACTGACCCTAGTACTGCAGGGGCCCATTTCCGGCTCTCTAATGAGCCCTCTCACCCGTGACACACATTCACAGCCCCCAGGTGGGACTCAGCGCTACTCTGCAAAGAAACCGTCTCTACAAATTCTCTTTTAAAATATCTACTCTTGGTCCTTTTGTGCCCTCACTGTGGGTGAGGGACAAGAGTCAGAGAGTTAAGACTGTGGAACAGGAGGCTGGGGCACCATCGGTCCCTGTTTGTGATGCAGCTTCTCCTTGGATGGTAGTGTCCTTTCTCACTGGGTCCTTATTTTCTACACATAGCCCAGGTGTAGCCTGGTGCTCCCTCACGTTAAGTGTGAGGCCGCCTTGCAGCAACCCGGTTCCTTAGAGTGGGAGGAAGGACCGGCCTGGAAAAGGAGTTTTTTAGAAACATCTGTCTCAGGCTGCTGAGTGTGTGGGTTTGTGTGCTACGAAGCTCTGGGAGGTGTCGTTTACACTGTAGTCTGGGGGACACATGAGCCCGGAGAAGGGAGACCGTTTTGGAGGCTCGTGTAGCATCCAGACCCAAGGTGAGCAGGAGCCCCTGAGCAGGGCAGGTGGCCTGGAGGGTAGGAGGGGAGGGATGGACGGGAGAGATATTAGGAGGAGGCTCGACGGGGCTTGGTGGCTTGATAGAGGGAGGAATAGGACAGCGAGTAGGTTTCTGCGTGGGTGCTCGTGCATCTAGACAGGAGAGCCGGGAGAATGTGTGTGTCGGGGAAGGAGTGTGAGGGAGGGGCTGAAGGCCAAGGCCCCTCTGGTACCCCCTGAGGATACGTTGGAAGGTGACTGGACACACCAGCCTGAAGCTTGGCAACAAGTCCAGGCTGGAAAAACAGACCTGGGGATCACCAGAGTGTATCTGGAGCTGGAAACAGGCCCAGATTCAGGTCCCCTGAAAGCGTGTAGAACTGGATTTCCAGCTAAGGTGGGAGTAGGTCTAAGGGCCGTTTTTACTCTTTTCCAAAGAGGGTGGAATTAAAGAGCATTGAGAAACATCATTGCAGGGAGAGAAGACTGCTGAAATCTGGGCAGCTCGGCATTTGGGAGAAAGGCATAGAAGAACAGGGCTGGGGCAGGACACGGCCTTGCGGGCACGACAGAGGAAGGGCTCTAGCGCCATCACGCGTGGACTTGCAAGCGGGGTCTGTCCTAACCAGGTGGGGGCGGGGGAGAGACAACGCACTTTCCTCAGCCATTTCCTTTAGAGTAAGAGAGCTTTTTTTAAGTCAAATGAAAGACCCGAGGGGAATCTTAGATGTACAGTATAAGGTTTGAAAATTACTGCATTTGTTAATTCTGTTTTGGCCTTTGGATTTAAGAGTTTCCTGAACCTGAGATAAGGCTTTGCTTTGTTTGGTAAAAGTGCTAGTCATTTTTCTTTGTTGCGAGCAGACTGAAGTACTGTTCATAGAGTCATTGGCCGAGGTGCATCCATGTGGCTTGGAAGCTTAGCGGATGTGGCACCTCAGTCTTCCTGAGCTGCCGTCGGTCACACACTGCACATCCTATGTCGCAGTAGATTAGAACTACGCAGAAAAGATACTGCTCCAAAGGAGATGAGGCTGATTCAGAGGCATTTAGTCACTTGCATGTATTATGGCTAATAAGCAGCAGAGACAGAATGCGGGCGCATAGCTCCTGATTTACTTTTTCCTTTTGTTCAAAGCCCAGTGTATTGAACTGTGGAGTTTGTATGGTATTCACTGTCTTGCGTTGTCTGGGTAAGAAACCTGGAGCTTTTTGGGAGCAGAATTACAAATACAAGCAATGCCTACCTTCCCTTTACCCCAGCGTTGCCTTTACTAGTGTCAGAAAGAAAAACTTAGAAGAGGGTATACTTTCTTCCATGATTTTCTCCTGAGCTAAGCCACTGCGACTACAGAGGACAAAGAGGAGGTGATGGAAAGGAGGGAGACGGAGGGTAGGATTGATGGGGGTTGTTGGGACCCCACTGGGTTTCTGGGTGGGCAGAGATGTCGGGGAAGCACGGAGGGTGCGGATTTGCCCCTGTGGTGGTACCACTCCCCACGGGGAAGATGAAGACGAACGATGCTGGGGCCCACGCAGCTCCGCGCTGTCTTTAAGGCAGCCGGGACCTGCGCACAGCCTGACATTGCAGCGAAGTATGAAGACATGCCGTGTCCCAGGACTGTGTGGTGACCGACTTCCAAAACAGGGTCAGTGTTGAAGGCAGTAAGAAGGAAGCACAGGAGGACTGAGATCTGGGGTTTTGACTAAAAGACATGTCACAGAGCAGTATGGAAGGAAACGGGCAGTCTCAGCAGGGCGCTCGCAAGCTTACTGATCACAGGTATGTGATGAAACACTTTCTACAATCTCTTAGGAAGTTAAAAAACTTATAGCCATCTTTCTTTGACATTAAGAAGTTAGGTTTTAACAAAAAGTGATGCTTTTCACGTAAAGACTAAGAACAAGAAGCTCTTAGGTGTGGCTGGAGTGGCAGGGTCTGCTTTTGGTATTCCCACTTTAGGAGTGTGGAGAAGCTGGAGAGGTTTCAGAGAAGAACTTTCAATATTACTGAAGTTATGGGAAGTAAAAATAATTTTAATGTAAAATCTGAAGAAATAGGTTGTGTTTAAGTAAGAAAGGGAATTTAGAGAACGATCCTAGTGGTTACAGGGTTTAGCCACCAAGGTAAAGGGTAAAATTTGAATATCTCAGGTAGATTTGATAAAAAGGGAATTGTAGTCAGGATTAGGAAACTAAATATTTTTGTGGTAAGTAAACAGATTAATGGCCAGAGTGAGAAAATAAACCAAAAGCAATCTCAATTGTATGCCAACTGTTTAAGCTTTACTTAAAGTAAAATTAGAGTATGAAACCTATTTGAACAATATGAGTACAAATCCAAAAAAGCCCCCCAGACAACAAAAAAGCATACATAAATGCTCTGAACAATGCAAAAACTTCCACCTAGTAAATACATAAACAGCACTTGTTTAAATGTGACATGTATTTTATACTGACCTTTGCAGTCAGTTTTAATCAAAGGCTACACAAATATTTTGATGTGATTGGTTTCAACAGTTTAAATTAAACCCAGCTTTGATGTGAAACAGAGAAGCCCGTGAGCTGATGGCCACAGAACATGCAGTGGAATGACTCAAAACAGACTTACTTTTGTTAAAGGAAAAAAATCTGGATCACTGCTAATGTTCAGATCTGAAATGAATAATGAGGTAATTTTATTCCTCCATTGTAGGATTCCGTACCATGTTCTAACTCCTAGATCATACATAAAATTTTAGACCAGGAAGGAGCCTTAGCAATACTGGCCCAAGCCTCCCATTGGACGGATGAGCAAGGTAAGGCCCGACGGGCGTGAGTGAGAGGGAAGTCATGCCGTGGGCCCAGGCCATCCATTGGACGCTCTCCTTAAACGAGTGCTGGCTTGTTGTGGAGGAGAATCTCATGTGTGGCTCTGTCCGGTTTTCTGAAGCCCTTTGATTAGCTTCTTGGTCATACCAGCTTTAGACAGTTACCCAATCAACATATCATTAAGCAAACCAAAATGTATCATTGAATCCAGGAGAGCCACGGCATGCCTTGGGGATGTGGCACCCCTGGGGTAATGGGCCCACTTGATGGCCACGTGCCGATGCTGTGGGTGCCGGATGATTGTGTTGATGTGTTACCCTGTACCTCCTTTGTTACCCAAGAGCAGTTTGAACTTTGCCTTCGGTAGCTGGTTCAGCCAAACTGTGGGTCCCCCCACCATGGTCACAGCCCCTCACTTCTGGGAACTGGCATCCACCTGGCTGTAATGTTTCCCAACTCCAAGGCGCCATTTCCTGTCTCTGGCTTATAGTTGGGGAACATCTGCCTCTAAATCCTACAGTAATGACCAGGCTCCCTGTCACTGAATTTCCGCAAAGTTGTACAGCGAAGGGTACAACCATTTTTAGCTGAACTGTCCCCCCTGCCCCCTTCTTTAATCTTAGGGAATCACTTACACTCCCGGAGAGAGACGGGTTCCTAGTTTTTCTTGTGCGCTTTTATATACGTGTTGTAGAAGCTGACGTCAAGTCTTCTTAGTAAAGTGCACTTTAAGATACATGGCCTAACATAAAAAGAGGTACCATATAAAAGACATTGGCTGAATCTATGAAAGTGCATACATCTTACGCAGTCCTTTAGAGACCCTGGTTGACTGCAAATGAAGTGGAGGGAAAAAATCACTAAAATTAAATATTTTTGAAGGTACTGGCTATAATTTTCCTGGAACCACTTGGACTTGGCAAAGATACTATTTTTTTTTTTTTTTAATGATTTTGGAGCCCACCTTTGATGCTTTTCCTAGTGGAGAGCTGCAGCAGCTAATAGATCTACCCTCCCCTCCTGAGAAGAAAGTGAGGTCTAAACTTAAAGTCTCATCACCTCTTCATTCTTTTTTCCTTTTGTGATCCGGCAATACACTATATGATTTGTTACACCTTTTCCGACATCTGAGTGGAGTTTGGGTTATTTTGATTACATAATATAATTTCTCTCCTTTTGAACATTTGTATAATTAATTTTAGACACTTTGCCTTTGAAATGGCAGGCAACAGGGCCTTCAGATTTTTTTTTTTCAGATTTTCTCTACATCCTGTTTTATGTGTGGTTAGATCAGTTGATGAGTCACATGATGTTTTGCTGCTTCAAATGACAGAGATTCAAAGTAACCACACAGAGGAGTATCTCGAATGCTCACCAAACACGTTGCTCAAAAACATGCTTTTCTACGGTTTAAATGCTTTTTATACAGGAGCTGTCAGAGGGCTGGGTGTGAGGCGCCGTCTACAAAGGGCAGCAGGAGCAGCTGGCTGACTTCCACGCCGCGTCTCTCAAAGCCCTGCCACATGCCGCAATGTCATTTTGGTTACAGAAATGGCAGGGGCAGGACTTAGAACATAGAAGACCCCTCTTCCTGGACTGTGTACTGGTTTGAGTGATGAAGCCCCATCCTAAGTGAAGTCAGCGCAGCTGGAAGTAGGTACAAAGCAGCACGTGCTCTCCAGGGCACTGGCCTGCCGAGAGAAACACTGGAGTAGAAAGATGTTTAAATGCAAGAAAATAGTTCTCAGGGAATGTAATCTAATCATGACAATGTATTTTCCATTTTGCAACACACACTCTTCACTCCCACCTTCAGTTTGAAGGGAAAAAAAATTCAGTTAGCTACTGAGCCTTTAAATCGATGTGTTTCTGGAAACCAAGGGTACAAAAAAGGTTACCCTCTCCCACCTCTTCCCCCCCAAAAGAAAAAAATCACCACTTGAGGAACAATTAAGAGGGTAGGGAAATGGTGACATTTTTCACTCTAAAGACGTAACTGGGTAACTTTTCTAATAGCTGGGACACGTGATGGCTGTCCCAACCCTGAGAGATCCAGATGGGGAGTGAGAACATGAAGCTGGCCTGGCTGGGATGCAGCCTGGAGTCTGGAGAACTGGGCCCAGTCCCATCACTGCCCTGGGAGCCCGCAGGCCTTCTGCCCCCGCAGCACTCAACGTTACTGACTGGGAGGACTCAGGGAATGAAGTATAAAGTGCTTTGCTATTGTAACGAAGCTTTCCTCAGCCCCATCTGCTGTATCCTAAACCATGGACATTTCCCAGCCAAACTACCTGCTGATGCTAAAAATCAAAACAAAAAACAAAAAAGAGTAACTCCGGCACAAGACAAGCCCAACACAGGCAGTGACGGGGGAGTGACTGGCTTTTATCCGGAGAAGCAAACAAGTGGCCTTCCATGTCCCAATTAAAGAATCCCAGAGGAGTGGGGGTTTCCTGCCAACATGCAAATCCTTCAATACTTCCTGAGCCACGTGGCCAGCAGGTCCAATCCTATTGTGACTTTCCTGGAGCAAGCCTCGTGTAGTTCTTTTGCTCAGTTCTTGCTGTCTTACTGATACCCTGTGCTGCTGAGATCCCTGTAGGTCGGTGCAGAACAAATGGCAATTGCACATTTAGAATGACCTCCCATGTGCTCCTCAAAAAACCAAAACAAAATGAAGAACAAGAGGGGCCACCAAAGGAGCTGATCTGACCTCAGCTTGCTCAGAGGACATCCTTACTATATATTTACTACTATCTATGCTTTGAAATGCCCAAACTTATTTCTCAGCATTAAAGGGAAAACTGCTTTGTGCCCTTGTATTTTTAGATCGTATTTGTCTACAAGCACTCACTCAACTTTGAGACAGTCACACTTGGTCTTTCTGTGGTCCTTGATATGAGAATCTCACAGGCACAGTGCCCTTCTAAATATGTCTGTCAGCTGCACTCCCTGCAGTGAAAAATAAACAAGTATTGGGAGAACATTTCTTTGGTCAGCAAAGTCAAAGGATTGCCTGTAACAAGTCTGAAAAGCAGCAAGGAGACATTTGCTCCCCCGGTTTGATCTCTTCTGTGTCTATCTGGATGATAGAATTCTTGGTTAAAACAGATGCAGAAGAATAGACTAGCTCGAAGTTTTGCCTTCGGAGTGAAGGCCTTCTTTTTTTTGCCCTTCCAGCTCACGCTTTCATTCCCACTGTCGTCTGTGCCAGTGGGCCCTTTTGTCCCCAGGTTTCCCATAATGAAAAATAGTTCCCTTGTCCTTTACTGACCCTTACATTCATATGCAAATGATGGACTTTGTAAAACTGCAGCCAATAAGGTACGATTCTCATTGATACACTGCGTTTCAACTGCAGGTATGTCGAGCACGCAATCACCGTATTGTATTAGAGACATTTTATTGAAAATGCGAAAATAGGAAATGTATTATAGCCTAAAATAAATTACATAACATATACAGCATATATTTATATCTTTAAAATATTTTTTTTAAGTTTGTTTAGGTTCTTTCAGTCTAGGAATTTTGACTAAATCAACAATTTAGTGAACTGTGTCCATAATTTTTTAAAGGAAAAAACCCGCTTTCCAAAACTTAGAAAAATATACTGCACTAAATGGATTTCAAATGCGTTATTTCAGGGAGTATCACATAGTGACTTTGATATCGTTAGAAAATGTCTTGCTTTATCGTGTGGTGTGAGAGGGACGTACCACAGAACACTGGATTACCGGAACTGCACGGTTAGGCTAAGAACGGCAGAACCAGGTAATACATCTACCTCAAAAGTTACGATACGGCAACCTGGCATTAGAATGCTAGATTATGACTTAAAGCTTCAGTTCACTGTAAAACTAGAATGTAAAGTTAGAACGCTCCGTTTCACTCGCTCTGGTGCCATCTTCAGGAAAGGCGAGTGAAAAGCAAGCCTTTGGGGGAAGTCATGCGGAAGGATGCTGGAATTTGGAGATGCGCTCTTGTGACAGACAACAACTTAGAAAAGTTAGCTCATGTATGTACACGGTGGGGCGTGAGAACTGACAACTCACTCGAATCTAGGAAAACACAATGTGAAATGCTGTCCTTCGACTGTGTCGGTTTGCTACTCCCATGGCATCTCAAACCTTTCTACGGATTATTTCCATACTTCATCGGCCCAGCGTGGTCCCAGATCTCTGATCCTCGGTGTGCACGGCGACTCCAGGCTGCCGCCCGCCGCCTGTCTTCTGCACGTGTGTAGCAGACGGTTTACGCCTCCATGGCAAAGGGGAAACACACTAGGCCACCAGGGTTACATCTCTGCACAGCCATGTGACTGGAAAGCAAAGCAAAGGAAGCCGAGTTTTAACCTGTTGATTCTTAAGAGAGATGAAAAGGGACAGGAGAGAGTCTGTAGCCTGCTGGGCAGGGTGACCAAGAGGTGATGGCACAGCCGCAGTCCTTTGGTTCCAAGTGGAGATTGTCCGAGAGAGGACACAAACTTCGACCACGAGGCAGCCGTGTCTTTGGGGGTTTCAGGAAGCAGGGGCATGAAGTCAGTTGTTTGGTTTGTTTTTACAAAGCAACAGTAAGGACCTTTCTCTAGGTCCCCACGTCAGTGTGAGCATACCTAGTATGCTGGAGAATTGACACGAAGCCTTTGAATCAAGGCCTCTTTCATGACCAAAAAATAAAAAAAAAAAGAACAAAACACAGCGAATGGGAGAGGGAAGAGATGATGCTGAAGTGTCATCCTGACTGTCCCTGCAGTGCCCCACGGCGTCCCGGGCCTTATTCGTTCTCCTCTCTCATTTCTACGATGTCTGTCACCTCCTCTGCCTGAGGCATGTCAGTCATGGCGGAGTCTTCCCCCTCTGTGGCTGACTCATTCTCCATCTTCTTTTTCTAAACCAGAGAAGACTCATTAGTATGAGACCGAGGACAGGGACACACCATAGAACCACAAGCAGGGAGAGGCCACCAGGGTCTCATTTGTAGTTGAGGCTGCCTCTTGGTTCAGCATGTTCCTTTCAGTTTGGTTATCTGTGCACCTGCTGCGTGCCTGGCACTTCAGAGGACATCGTGTCCCATCTCCCTGTCTCAGACAGTCCCCACCCTGCCATTTCAAATGTGGGGTGGAGGCCGTGCTCTCCCCCACGCCTCACGGTCACCTGTAGGCTCTTTTCCCTTCCTCCTCCCTAAAGCCCTGAGCCTGGAATGTCATGTTATCAGAATATTTCTCCTTGTTCTGGGACAGCTCTGGGCCTGCTGTCGTTCTCCCTCATTCACTGCCTGTCCTAATGACTGGTGACTTTCCTGCTGTGTTGCCCGTCCTTGCAGTAAGTGGCCTCTCAGGGATCAGGCCCTTAGCCCCTCCTCAGTGACTCCTGGGCTCACCACAGACCTTGTCATTATCCACGGTCCTCCACCCACCACCACCTGGTCCCCAATCCACCTGTCCTTTCATCCTTTCACTGTGGTCACTTCAATGTCCCCTTCCCCTCTTTTATCAGCTTAAATGAAAAGCTCAATAATTGTAATCACTTCCTGGCCCTGCTTTTCCTTGATCCTACTTGCCAGGCAAAACCCTGACTGTGCTTAGGCCCAAGTCTCTGCCAGTCTCAGCCGCATCCCTGGGCTGCCGTGGCTGGGGCAGCCTACGGCAGGGAGATAGCCAGTGTCCTGACATGCACGTCACAGGCCACCCAAACAGCCTGGCTGTCACACTCTGCTTCCCCGGCCCGTTCACTTCGCCACTCTCCTGCCAGCTGTTTGACACGTCCTCCTCTTTCTCCCAACCTCCAGCATCTCTTTTCTCAGCTGATGACCTCGCTTCCTACTTCACTGAGAAAAACACAGCAATCCAAAAAGTACTTGTGTGAGTGCCCCACCCACTGCTGTCCCCCTAACCCCACCGTCCCCTCCCCAAGGCTGGCAGCTCCTGTCTGCTGGATCGTTCCCCGACGCAAACAACAAGCTGAACTTCACCCCATCTTAACTGGTTTTCTGAAATCCATGTCCATACCGCTCTTCCTTTAGAACAGGCTCCTCAAAGGGGCTGTCTCAACTTGCTGTCCCCCTTTCTCTTACCCACTTCCATCAGGCCCCTTGGCCAGACCAGACCGCCTGGGCAAGGTCACCAGTGAGTCCTGACTGATGAATTCCACCATCCAACCCCGGTGCCCCTGCACCGCAGCGGCGCATCTCACCTGCTTCCGGTAGACGTAGCATGCAGCGATGGCGACCATGGTGGATTCTCCCACGAAGCCCGCCAGGAGGGAGCCCACGCCCAGGGTGGCACCATGTACCCTGGGGATAAGAACGCACATCTGTTAAAGCCCAGGCAGGGCACAACAAAGTCAATGCCAAGAGCAGGAAAGTGAGTGTGGCCTAGAGAGGGCAGAGATAGCAGCGTCCTTGCTCTGCACCTAATGACAACCATCCGTCTGGTGTGGGGGGCCTGAAACTCAGGGCTGACCCCCCCACAACAGCACGTAGAGCCCACAGCACTTCCCTCCCTCCTCTCTTCTATGTTTACCTCCCAGCTTGTGCCCCAAGCCCACCTGTGGTGGCAGGCACTCTTGACCATTACTCGTACCTGGGCCTGACCCCAAACGTACTTTTCTAGAATGGATCTCAAGCACCTCAACCCGGTGCTCAGGCAGAAAAACAAAACATCATTCTGAATCTCTGATGCTAGAGATGCTTGGGGATTTCACATGAAGACGTACCTCTGGACAGGGTACTTAAGTGGCAGAAGGACCCACAGCCCCAAATCCCCTGGCGACATACCCCAGGTAGGGCAGGACCACGAGGCTAGCGATGAGGACGATGATCCGCAGCACAGAGCTGGGTGCCAGGACGAAGGTCTTCTTCAGTGTCATCAGCCACCCGGTGAGATGGGCCCTCACAGTGACTGCAGGAAGAACACAGGGCGGTCAGTGACGCCTGCCTCTGTCCTGTCCTGCTGCCTCAGCCAGAGCAGCACAGCCTTGGTTTAGGGACTGGTAGGGACCCAGGCCTTGCTGCTTTGGCCCAGCCCCTGTCCCTGCCTGGGCTTCCCACCTTCTCAGAGCCCTTTGGATCTAGACGGCTGGCCGCAGGCAGGCTGCTTGTGCCACTGTGACCACCATCTCCTGAGCAGATGGTCCTGCCCCACCCCCAGCCCAGCTTCCACCTCTGGGCATCCATCTCAGAGAGACTCAGAAGAGCTGCACCTTGACAGGGCTCTAGTTTGAAGCTGGGTGAGCAGAAAAGCTGAGACCAGAAGCCGTGTTCTCCTCCTGTGTCCGAGAGGGGTGTGGGGACCAGTGTGGTGGGCCAGGAGAGGGGGCCTCTCTCTTCCCTCCAAGCTGTCCTGACCACCCCTTGTTCCTTCTCTCACCACGCGGCCACAGTAGTGCATGCTGTTATTGCACAATGACGTGTACCCCTGAGCAGGGGTGCAGGGCGCAGGGGACAGCAGGGATCGCTGCATAAGGGCGTGTGCAGGACACAGAGCCTTGCCCTTGTCAGTAGGAAGTGCCCTGAGCATCTAGATTCTATCTGAAGCTGGAAAGGGCTTGAGGAAGTGCAGGCCAGGGGGAGACCATGAAGGGAGGGGCCCTTCACCTTCCATGGGTGACACCAGACAAAGGCTCTAGGAGGGGGAAGTGCTCACTCCTGGGATAACTCCTTTCCAGGGTATGTTTGTTTAGAAGGAAGAATCTGGGTCTTCTGGGTCTAACAGAGTGTCCTGCCTTCCCCAGGCTAGAAGCCTTGTACTTGGGAGGTTCACTTTCTTCCCTTAGGCACAGAAATATGTTAATCTAGTTGGTCCAAACCAGGCCATACTGGCCGGAGTGGCAGCTGTCTGGATGCCCTTCAGGAAGTGGAGGCAAAAGATTAAAATTAAAGGCCAGTCGTGCACCCGGTGACAGCCTGCTCCCAGCGGGGCTCTCCAGGACCCTCGGATCAAGACCATGGGAACTGAACCATAGGTGTCTTCATCTCTAAGTGCAGCTTCCTCTCGGCAGCGTCACTTTCCAGAGCTTGGCTCACCCAGTGTCCACCCAACAAAGTCCAGGCACCACTGCAGTGCTATGACGTTCCATCCATTCCTCCATTTCTGCCACAGCCCTGACACTGACGCCACAAGACCTGGCCTCCAGGAGTGCTCAGTGTCTAAGAGCAGGGTTGCTTGTGGCCTACCTTGGGGACAGCACAGGGCTAGTGGGGTGCATCATTGGCCCTGACCAGGACTAGCTCCTTGGCTCATTTCTTAACCTAACTGTGGCCTTGTAGATTCTGGCTTCTCAGGATAATGATTTAGGTGGATTTCTTTGGCAATTGATTTTTGTCTAGATGACATACACTTGGTATGGAATTTAAAAGGTACAAAAGGAAATACAGTACAAAGGTCTTTCTCCTAGTTGTGACTTCCCACACCCTTGTGCTGCTTCCCACAGGCCACCACTGTTACCAGCTTGCAGAGTTACTTCTAGAAACAGATTATAGCTACGCAGGCACTTACCATATATACACCATAATGAAGATATACACGTATATTTCCTATCCATTTGTTATAGAAATGGTCGCCTATTGATCAGCCGTCCTGCAACTGCTTTTCTCATTTAATCTAGAACTACCTGACTCCTGCATAGTATAGCTCAGACTGCCGTATCAGCTTGGTAATTTTCAAACTGGCTTATGTGTTGGCCACAAGCGTTTTCCTTTCTGACCATACACCATCGGCCTCAACTTGCACTGGAGTCTTCCTGTCTCCAGTTCTCTGTGTACGTCTCCAGGGTTCAGCAGTAAGCTCACTCTACTTTTTTCCATTTCACTTGTTAAATTAACATACTATAAAATTGTTTTTTTTGCTGTACAGGTCTAAGAATCTTAATACATGCATAGATTTGTGTAACCACCAGCACAATCAAGACAGAACTGTTCTATTGTCCCCTTAAAAATCCACATGCTGTCTTTTCGGGTCTGTTTTCTTTTTTACCATGTTTATAATCACTGCACTTTAAAAAACCACTTCTGCCTGTTTGATTCATTTCTTGAAACTTTATCCTACTAGCTAATGTCTTTACATCTTTCTAATCTACTGTGAAATTTTACGTTTTTGTTGGTGACATGATTGCAAACACTCCCAGAGAAAAAAGACTTAAGCGAGCATGACGATAAATAGGAATGTTTCTTTCATTCTCTGTTTTTCTTTACCTGGAACTGGGAAGAAAGAGAAGATCCGCAAAGGAACAACACAGAGCTCTGCAAAGGCAAAGTCCACTCCAATGATGTCTATCAAAATTTTCTCAGAAACGTTGGGGGTCCAGAACATCACAAAACAGAGCTGGAGGGAAAAAAGACATGGAGCAAGCTTGTAAGGAAAAGACGTAAGTGAGTGAAATGGGAAAGGCAGGTGTTGCATGACCCCTGAGGAGCGACTGTGGAAGACGGCGAACCTGCCCGATGGTGGCAGGCACGCTAGTCTGTGGGCTGCCACCTCCCTGCCTTGCGAAGCAGATCAGGAAGTGCGGCAACAGGTCTTTCTGGAAAACAGGGTGAGGGCAGGGCCTGGCACAGGCTTGCTGAAAGTCTAGATCGTGAGCAATTCACTCATTTCCACTTAAACAGTGCTAGCGACTGTATCTCCCTGAACTTGGCAGGACACAGGATTTTAGTCTCTGGGTAAGGTAAAACAGTGTACCTGGCATGGCTGATGGCAGAGTGACTACAGGCTGAGTATCCCTTATGTAAAATGCTTAGGATGGGAAGTGTTTTGGATTCCGTATCTTTTCAGATTTTGTAATACTTGCGTTATACTTACCGGTTGAGCATCCCTAATTAATTATGGACAACTCCAGTGAACATTTACGTTCAGAGTCATGTCAGCAGCACTCAAAAAGTTTCAGATTGCGGAGCATTTAGGATTTGGGGATTAAGGATACTCAATCACTACATGGAAAACAAAGGGATTAAGGGAAGGCTGACGTGTGTCCCAGCTTTCTTCCTCTCCTGGGCTCTCAGAATACGGGAAGACAGTAGAGTGCCACCCAGCCCATGCCAGACAGGAGACCCAGGGTGGTCTTTGAGGAATCTGACCAGCCCAAGAAAGAAAACCTGGAGTTCCTGAAATTAGGGGCTCCCAACAAAGCAGCCCACTCAACCAGCCATCAGGGAGGCCTGCGCGGTGACAGATCTCACCTCGGTGTTCGCGGCTCCCAGCCAGCTCCTAGTGCCCACTCTACAACCGCGGAACGCCAGGCCTTAACGCAGGCCTCTAATAAGAGTTCAAAGCAAAGGCACAAAAAACACACAGAGGAAACAAAGACAATGCAGAGACAGAGAGAGAGAGAAAAAAGCCTTTTTTCCACTGGTGTTCTCTGAGAAATGGGAGAAGAAATTGCATCCATGAAACAAGAACACGATGGAAATGTTATAAAAAAGACACTCCCAGAACAAAAGAGAAGCTCTGGGAATTAAAAACATGAAGGCAGAAATGAAAAAGTCACTAACTGACAGGTGAAGTTAGGGAAATGTACCACAAAGGCAGAGCGGAAGGATAAAGGTGTGGAAAGTACGGGAGAAGAGACGTCAAGAGTAAAGGTCCAACATTCAAGTAACAGTTGTTCCAGAAAGAGGGGACAACAGAAATCTCAGAGCTGACAGGTCCCAGTTTCAAGACTGACAGGGCCCATCAGGTGGAGGCAGTGCAGAGGGTGGGAGACGACCAGCCGGGGCATGTCACCGAACGCCGCTGGGGACAGAGAAAAGGGCTTACAAGCTTCCGGCCTTTGGCTTCTCAACAGCTCAGAAAGCTAGAAGACGTGGCACGGTAAGTTGGGAGGGAAAACGATTTCTGTCCTAGGACTCTAAACCAAACTGGCAATCAAGTTGTGTTTCAAAGAAAGATATTTTCCATATTCAAGGCGTCAAGGCGTTCCAAAAGTTTGCTTCCCATGCACTTTTCCCAGAAGCTAATGCGGGGTGGTGAGGGGTACGCTCTGCCCAAGCAAGTGATTCACAGGGGAAGAAAGAGAAACTCATGGGATGGGACACAAGGCAGGAGCAAGGCGGGTCTCTGCGGTGGGGGAGAAGGGGACCCCAGGAAGGCTGAGATAGGCCTTCAGGGCAGCTCATCTGCACCGGGGGTGCTCCGGGAGATGCCAGCTACCTGAGGAGCTTGAATACATGAACTAAGGAAAATTACAAATAAGACAGTTATTAAGTCTAGAAAAAACTGGAGATGTTAAGAAAGGAAGGGAACCAGGGCTCAGGCGTCATAACCTGTCAGAAGGGCTGGGGGCACCTGTGGGAGCAGGAGAGGGCCAGGGAGTGGAGGCAGGAGGGCTGGGGCGTGGCCACTGTTAACCACCCTCAGAGAACCGACTTCGGGCTTCATGCTGATCTTAAAAATTTGAATTAAAAAAAAATGTAATGACATCACTTCGGAAGATAATGTTAAAAACATGCCTGTTCCATCAGTTACCTACTTTTCTTGAAATGCAAGGAATTCTTCTCTGAAATAAAACTGAATACATCATAAAATGAATTACAGTTGCATGAAAACAGAACACTGAACTATTAGAATATAACATCCTTTAGGCTTTGGGTAAATTAAGTTTCATGGAATTAGGCTGGCTCTATTTACTATGTCATATGGAAATATTTCAAAAAATACACCAGAGATCTATCATAAATGTGTTTCACTTTATAAACGCAATGGAGCTGTATCCCTGCGTACTTTCAGCACCTGGGAAGTATATCCCACTGGTTTTCAAAACTGGCAGAGGTACTATCATTTAATCCTATTGCCTGATGCCAGTATTCACACCCCATCTTTGACACGAAGGGAAAAATACTTCCTTAGATCTGGCACCTCAGAGCTTGGCACCTCAGAGCTCAGGGACTTTATTACCTGAATAACCTGGACAAAGTGGCTCTGGCGTCTTTTCCCGCTGCAAAGCTGCCGGCCCGAGATGGTGCGACATCACTCCCGGGTGCAGCCCAGGCAGGCAGCAATTTCATATTACAACTCTAAAGCAACACTGAGCAAGGCACTGGAACATAACTTATTTCCTGGCCTATATCCCATTCTGACAAAGAGATGGATCATCCCTGCTCCCAGCTTTGCTTTATATTAGGCCCCAAATATTTCCCACAGCAGCAAAACTATAAAGAACTGAGATAAGGGAGCACCGTCCAGAGTCTGCCGAGTCTGGGCTGGACCATGCCGGATGCCGGTAAGCCATTCCGTGCTTCCCTCATGGCTGGAGTGCGACACGTGGGCCACATGCTGCTGGAAGCTTAAGCTCTCAGGAGAATCATTAACATGATTTATTTTGCAGCCAGGGATGATGTGAATGTGAGATAATGCCTCAAACCAATGTTGCAATCTCTGGGCTTTGCAAAATCATCGTAAAGAGGATTTTAAGCTACAAGGAACCAGGGAAAAATGAGGGTATGATTGCACATCAGAGAGAAGGACTGTGCAAGGGGCCCCCTGTGGCTAACAAGCCAGGTAATTCCCCCCTGGGCTCTCCACCTGCAAGGGTTTTACTTGGAGGAGATGATCAATTAACCGTTGGAGGAGGGAGTCCAACTTGAGGACACAACAATAGCAAGTGTGCCCACATCACTTGAGACATTTATATCAACATCAACTAACCACATGGGTGAGCACAGTTCTCGTACCTCGGACACAACCATACCGTTAAGGTTTGCTGGATCTCTAATGGGAGCTTCCTGGGACGGCGGCTCAATATTCCATTTCTAAAATCCCACAGTGTAATTTAACTTGCACTACCAGATCACTCTGTTCTTTAGCTGGTATCTGTCTGTGCCACACAAGTGCTTCTTCCGAGTTTTCAACCATATACACCCAGAGCCTAGATGGGGTCTTCTGGGAGCATCGTCCCTGGAGCTGTCAGTCTGCTCTGGGGCTTGGACAATCACAGTAGCTAAAGGGAAAGAACACTGCGTTTATCAAACCTCCCTTCTCTTTCGCCCTGAAGGCTATGGAGCCTTTGCCATGCTTCCAGTATGAAAATGCTGCCTCACCCTCCAGCCCTGCACCTACCAGAAAGGAATGCGTGTAACTTAGAAGTGGGCATGGTGGTTGTTAAAAGCTACAATGCCCATCTGTGGGTCAGCTTCCCCTAAGCAAAGTACTGAGCCCTAGCATAACATCAGACCAAGTTTAACCAGCCCATTTCAAAAGAGAAAAAGAAGCGGTAGAAGTTACCCTGACAAAGAGTATTTCAGGGAAAGTGTCATTCTAACGAGTTCACCCAGAGTAGCTTTGACTCAGAACATGCCCTCCCCGCTGACCATGACATGCTGTGTTCTTCAAATATTTGCAGAGCCTAATGGCATTGCCTTTTCCAAACCAGAACACAAACCTAATAAACTCCTGTCAATGAACGTGATTTGTTCCTCTGAGCAGCTGCACGGCTGGGTTTTCAGCTGTAGAGTTTGCTGTTAAGATCATGTCATTAGGAAGCAGCCTCCAAAACAGAACGACCCACCTAGTGCCCAGATCTTGGTTTTTCTATTTATTCTCCAGTGAAAGGAACCAGGGCTCCTGGAAATGGCTCATTTCTCCAAGGCAGAGAGAGACTATGCAAGACAATTAGCCCGGAGTATCTGTAGTGCCAGGAGTAAGGAATTGCTTAAAAACCAAAACAATGGGGACCCGTCAAAGGGACACAGGAGCCCACCAGAAAGAGCTTCCAATGGCCGAGGCTGAAACAATCCAAGCAACATAAATAATACAGTATTGAATCACATTCCAAAGTACAAAATAAACATCCACAAGTCCACAGTGACATAAATAAACAAATGGAGAAGGGACAATTCTCCTACACAGAATCCTCTAAATAATCCATCAGATACTCCCTTCTGAGGCGGGTGGAACACCCTCCCCACTCCCTATGTGTGGACTGACCAGTCACTTCCTTCCAAAAAGTGCAGTATGCAAAGGGGACAAGTAGCTTGACAGTGGATAAATTAGCAAATGTTACCTTGGCCATGTGATCAAGGTCAATTCCAACAGCGCTAAGTCATTTTGACACAGTGAGAGCAGCACCCTATCTCTGTGGCCTTCCTCCCCCAAATCCATAAGCTCCATCTAACCATGAGTAAAACCTCAAACAAACCCACATTGAGGGACATTCTACCAGATACCTCGCCCGTACTCCTCACAACTGTCAAGGCCTCAAAAACAAGGAAAGTCTGAGAAACTGTCGCAGGTCAAAGAGGAGGCTAAGGAGACATGATGACTAAATGTAATGGGGTGTTTGGGATGGGATCCTGCAATGGAAAAAGGACGTGAGAAAACAAACATGAAATGCGAATCAACTATGGAGTTCAGTTCATGGTCATGTCTCCCTCACGGGGCTGCTGCGAGGACCAGGGCCAGTCTGCCGACTCTTTGGACTGGTCCACGCTGAGATAAGGGGTTGACTCTATAAAGCAAATCAAGGCCCAACTTCCTTCACTAAGAAAGTCTTGCCACCCAGGGACCATCAGCACCAGCGTGCGGACCCGAGCTGGAGAGCACACGGCGCCTTAGCCAGTGCCGGGCACAGCGTACGTGGTCCCTCAATATCAGCTGTCGTTATTGTAGAAGGTTTCCTGGGACTGTAATAAAATGTTAGCAGTGGAGTTATCTGTAGGTGGTGAGATTAGGGCTGATTTTATTTTCCTTTTTGTACTTTTCTATGGTTTCCACAAAGGGATATGTGTTCTTTTTATCAGAAAAACATTTTAAAATAAAGCCGACCCCTGTATATGTCTTCAGGCACATATGAGATAAAGTCAATCCTCATTGTGTGCTTGGGACAGGGATGTGAGGAGTCTTGTCTCAGAGGGATGGGTGGCTTTCAGAAGGTGGCTGACAGCCAGGTTTTAACAGCCAGCATCTTGGGAAACTGTGTCCCATGTCACCCCATGCACAAGGCACGCTGATCTGATGCACCTGGGGGTGGAGAGGCCAAACAAGGCAGGACTCAGATTGCACACGTGCCTGTCTTGCTTGACTTTCAGAGAGAGTTGACGCAGATCTAAGGAACACCACTTGGCCCCTTAGACTCTTAGCATCAAATTGCATTGGCTCTACACATGTGGGCAGGGGAAGGCGTTCCCGAAGCGCACAACAGGTCACGTCGACTCTGGCTTTCTCGCCAAGAGAGACGGGAGCTACGGCGGATTGTGGGTGGAGGGACATGATCAGATCGACATTATGGCAGCCTCACTCAGGGATGTCTGGGGGGCCAGGGCAGAAGCAAGGAGCCCCGTTAGGGGGCTACTGTGCCAGTCCAAGCAAGAGGCAGTGAGGGCTTGAACCAGTAGGGAAGTGAGAAATGGTTCAATCTGGTGGTGTCTGAAGGCAGAGCTAACAGATGGGCATGGGACCAACATGTAGCCTGAAAGAGAAGCCAGGGAAGAGCCACGTGAGTGAGGCTGCAGGCGTGGCTGTCCCTGGGTGGCCCCGGAACTCGCAAGCTGTCCCATGAGCTAGAGGGGACCTCTCTGGGAACCCGTCTAATGTGACCACGGCTCACCACATCCCAAATGGAATGACACAGCATTTCATCAGGACTGACTCTTAGAATCAGGGTGATCCCCAGTGTAGAAGGAAAGAAATATGCCATTTTTACCAGGCTGGAAATGCCTAGAGCAGACATAGGGTGTGAAGGGACGCTTCTGCGTGGTGCCTTGCTCATCAGGACAGCCTCACGAGGAAGGAGAATGACTATTATGATCATACACAGTGGGGGGAGGTGGCAGACATTTTATACAAGGTCAGGCTAGCAAAAATTTTAGTAGGTTGAACTAGGTGTAGCAAACCACACCCATTTCCAATAGATGAAACTGCATGTATTACTGAGAGACACAGAGCTTAGTGTTCTAAGCTAAGGAGCTTGGAAAAGCACATTACAAAGTGCTTTTAAAGTGTCTGATATCCTCTATTTGACTTGCTGATAACCATAATATTATTATACATCTATCTTGAATATTTCCATGAGTTGATGCTACCATCAACTGTTATAGCATATTCACGGTAAAAATGAACATTAAAAGTAGCTTTATAATCAGTTAAGATTATGAAAACAAAATCATCGCCACTATCATTTAGGTTTAATGAAATCGCCAAAAATACACACCGTCTTTGAGGTCTAAGCGGCTAAATTCTTACTAAGACGCAGTGTTGGCTGGAAGACCCTTAGACAGCAGGGGGCGCCATGCACCAAGCCCGCAGAGGGCGCCCCGGTGGTCAAACCTCTGCCCATTCCTCTCATCTGCAGGTTTAATTTTTTCCTATTCACACTCACCTGATATGCAAAATATTTAGAAAGTTCCACACTCAAGCTTCTGTTTCGCCTTTCCTTTTCCTTGCCTATTAGTAGTTAACGTGGAACTTGTCGGGGGATGCGGGGAGGAAGCGTGGCAGCAACTGTTTAATGGGTGTGGAGTTTCAGTTCTGCAGCTCAGTTATGGGTGATGACAGGAGCACAACAGCATGAATGTGTTTAACTGCACCCTTAAAAGTGGTTGGGGCCCGGCACGGTGGCTCACGCCTGTAATCCTAGCACTGTGGGAGGCCGAGGTGGGCGGATCGCTCAAGGTCAGGAGTTTGAAACCAGCCTGAGCAAGAGTGAGACCCCATCTCTACTAAAAATAGAAAGAAATTAATTGGTCAATTAAAACTATATAGAGAAAATTAGCTGGGCATGGTGGCACATGCCTATAGTCCCAGCTACTCGGGAGGGTGAGGCAGGAGGATCGCTTGAGCCCAGGAGTGTGAGGTTGCTGTGAGCTAGGCTGATGCCACAGCACTCTAGCACCGGCAACAAAGTGAGACTCTGTCTCAGGAAAAAAAAAAAAAAAAAGTGGTTGCGATGGTACGTTTTATGTTATGTGTATTTTACTACAATCCTTAAATTTTTTTTTTTTAAATTAGAACCTTATTACAGCACACCATGCTTGTTCAATTGTCTTTTTTTTTTTTTTTTTGGAGACAGAGTCTGGCTCTGTTACTCGGGCTAGAGTGCCCTGGTGTCAGCCTAGCTCACAGCAACCTCAAACCCCTGGGCTCAAGCGATCCGCCTGCCTCAGCCTCCTGAGTAGCTGGGACTACAGGTGCAAGCCACCAGACCCGGCTAATTCTTCTATTTTTTTGTAGAGACGGGGGTCTTGCTCCTCTGGCTGGTCTTGAACTCCTGACCTCAAGTGATCCTCCGCCTCAGCTTCCCAGAGTGCTAGGATTACAGGTGTGAGCCACTGCGCCCGGCCAATTTGCTAATTGTTTTGATAATACACACGTGGATTTGCCCTGGCATTTTTATTATGAGGGCTTAGGCAGAGTTTTAGGGACCAGTCTTGTGTTTTAATCTCTCCTGAGTCCCCCAAACAAACCAGTCACCCCCTCAAATCTACAACATGAGCTGACAGGCACACTCCTGGGCTCCCGGGGCGTCTAGAGAGCAGCGCGAAGGGAGGGCGGAGGCTCGGAGGGCAGGAACTAGCTCTTACCAATCACTCATCTATGCCAAGAGTGCCGTACATTATTTCATCTAATCCTCGTACAGTCTCAGGATGGCTGCCTTATTTTTGCTCCTCTGTTGATGAGGGTACAGGGCCTAAAGGGACTGTGTGACTTGCCCCTGGTCACCCGCTGGGAAAGGGGTAGAGAGGGCAAGATTTCAGTCGGGGTTGTGAGGACTCAGAAGCTTCCTCCCCATTCCGGGGTGTCTTCTGCTGCTGACCTGTCCAGCCCGGCACTCAGTGCACTGGTACAGCGAGGGGCTCCAAAGGAGAAAGTTTTCAATTCCATTTCTTTACCTTCGGTTCTCTTTCCATCCCCCAGGCACAAGAGGGTCACTTTGTTCTACTGGAGCCTGGGAACAATGAGGCAGCAGTCTCTACCTCCCGGTGCGGGGGCAGGCGCCCCAGCAGTAACAAAGCCCGAACAGGCCGCCTTTGTTCAGACCAAGGGTCAGCCTGGTACCACCGCTGGAATAAGGCCTTTGGGATCCGCCCAGGATGGCTGAGTGACGGCAGAGGCTTTCGGGGAAGGCTGGCAACAGGAAGGTGAGACTGGGTCATTCTTAGGAACCAAACTTCTGACTTCGAAAACAGGGCCAAGTGGACAAGGTCCTGTCAGATAGCAGTTTTTACTATACTATTTATCAACTCGGATTCTGCTGCTCTCTAGCACACAGCGGAAGGACTCGGGACTATTGCGCTTGGCCGAGATGCAGCTTGGAATGACGGGATGCAACCGACAACGAGGAATTCTTGGTGTGCTGTGCCCAGAAGCAGCAAGACAGGGGCAGGGAACGCTTCCCAGAGCACCGGGGGCCTCTCCTCCGTAGGGGACAGCGTGCAGAAGTGGGAGTGGAGCCCATCCTGAATTGTGAGGTGCAAACTGGCCCTTACATTTTGAAAAAAGGCTTCTAACTGGGGAAATGGAAGACTAGACCAGACTCCAGGCCTCCAACTTCCAGGCAGTGTTTCCGTTCCCCTTCATCTTCCAAGCAGCGCCTTAAAGGAGCTCCTCAGACCCTCAGAGGCACAGGTGGCCGGAGCCTGGCCTGTCCTGGGCATTAGGGACACTATAAATCCTGCCATGGTCTAACTTTGCTGCCTCTCAAAGGTGGCTGCAGGCTCTGGAGGGGAGAGGCAGAGGCAGAGCTGGAATTCTTGTTTGTACCTTTGGGAAAGGTGCTTCCTGAGGGCTTATCTAGCGTGAGCAGCACAGAAAGTATTTTAAGGTTAGGTGCAGCTCGCTGAAGGGCATTATCTCCGTGTGTTGTAGAGAAAGCCCCTGACGGTGCGGGTTTTTCAGCCAGTCCTTCTCTGATGCTGCGACTCTCTCTTTCTTCCCCTCCGAGCTTGGTGCTTCTGCGGTCTGCAGTTCTGCTGATCAGGACTAGGAGGGCCTTTGTCATTTCCGAGCTGGCCACGGGCTAGGGCAGCAAATGGGGCGGGATGAGGGGAGTCTTGGGGCCGGTGGTACCAAAATGACATGTCCTAAGCTCCATAAGAACAAGGTTCCGAAGGTGAAAGCCCAAATACTCTGAATGAGTAAAAGTGCTCAGTCAAGAAAAAGAACTTTAAAAAAAAATGCCCCAGTATGAAAAGGGAAAGAGCTGCCAGGGCCCGAGGGTACCTTCACGCCCCTCCTCCTTACCTGTCCTCTCCGCCGCGGAGGGTCACCTTAAAGCTACCAAGGGTGAGCAGACCCAGTCAAGAAGGCTCTGAAGACCAAAGGCCAAAACTGAGAAGAGTGAGCAGAGCACTGTGTGAGAACTTTAAGTGTGGGCAAGGCGCAGGTCATTAACACCGACCGTGGTGAAACACCTGCAGCTGTGGCGGAGTGAGCACAGAGGACCACAGGCACCAGGCGCCTCGATGGCGGCAAATATCCCACAGGTGTACTCTGGAAGGGGCCGTCCTCGGCTGCTCCGAGCATATGATCCACCGCATCTCGCTGGGTCTGGTGTTTATCCAGATAACAGAGCCACGCGGCTAATTTAAAGAGCTGACGTAGCCTTAGGCTGCACTCGTGAAAATCATGGACGGGTCCTGCTCTTACTGCCTACGCCCCAGGTGATCTGAGCGACGCGCGTCCCCGTCTGTGTGAGACACGGCGATGTGGGGGAAGACGAGAGAAGTGGGAGGCTGGAGGGGCCGGTGAGTGTGTCACAGGAACAGAGGGACTGGTGGCGTCCTGAGAAAGCACCACCTGTGCCCCGGAGGACACAGGATTCCCGTGTACGCAGGGAAGGTCTCTCTAGTCTGAGGACTCCAAAATGCAAACTCCAAATGCAAAAGCATTTGAGCTTTTCAGTGTTAGTCGTGGCACAAGTTAGCCCTGGATTCTGCAAGGGCCTAGTTGAGACGCACTAGATTGATTATTCAATTGATAGAAAGCAGAATAAAAACAAGAAGTAACCTAAGTCTAACATTGGTACTTCCGTCTGATGCCATGATGCTTAGAAGGGCCATGTGTGACTTAAAGCCTGTCCTTACTGGCATTTTCTAACATGTGGCTGGTGTCCACAGGGCTATCAGACGTCTAGTCAGAGGACTAAACATATTAATTCCTCTCTTCCCATCCAGCACTGCAGCTTTTCTGAATTAGCTGGAGTGACCACTGTCGTTCTGAGCAAAGGCCGTATATTAGCTAAAAGCAACTTCGGTGCTGCCTGCAGGTGCTGGAGACACCCAGGCCCTGGGAGAGGGAAACCGGTGAAGTCGTTCCGGGGGAGCAGTGTGTTTTGGTTGTTTTCTTCTGTTCCTGGGTCAAATGGTATCTTACTTCATCGAGCACACAAAATGGCCATTTAGCATGCTGATCAGGTCCTCACTGTGCTCACTCACACGTGGCTGGAAGTAATTTACCTCTATTTGGTATTTCTGGAGCTCTTTTGAGATGAGTTACAAAAAAAGTATTTCGAGAAATTTTGCATGGGCTTTCCCAGGCTCGGTCCCTGTTGTAGACAAGTAAGCACCAGTCCCTCAGGAGTTTCGGGCCACAGGGCAAGTGCTACGGGCAGAGCCCAAAGTACTTCAGAGCGTTTGAGCAGGTGCCGAACTCAGAAAGCTGGAGAGCCATGAAGTTCTCCGGAGTGTTTACGGCAAATTCCTGTTGGGAGCGTCCTGAACAAGCACCTTGCGGTTCCTACACGTCCTGATGTGCTCGCTGGGGAAGAAGAAAGACGCGCCCCAGATGGGGTTTTTTGTTGTTGTTGTCTTTTTTTGGTCTTTAAGCTGAGACTAATAAAAACAATTTTTTAAAAAAGCCACAGAGAGCCATGAGGTATTGTTCCTGGAAGTCTGTGAATGAAGCCCCACTGAGCTACTTTGCCACTGTGTGGAACGACAGTTCAGGACTGACATCTCCCTGCGATGACTCTGCGTTTACACCGGTGAAAACCGCAGGAGCGTCTTCGAGGGGGGCCGGGTGGGCAGCAGCTGGAACGTGCAGGCAGCGGTGGGCCTCAGCTCCCCCCTCAGTGCTCGGAGGGGCAGGTGACGAGAGCTCGTCGCAGGCCCAGGGTGTCCACAGTGTCCCCCCTGCGGTTCTCTCACTCAGGTGGGGGCCCCACGTGTGTTCTTTGCAGAACACGGGTATGAACTGACACGTTAAACTGAAAATAAGTGATTTTTATAATTTTGTGCCTAATCAGATACCATTCATAAGGTTCAAGTGGGAAACAGTAGAAGGGATCAAGATTTTGAGGCAATTTGGGGGATAAACACAACTGAATAAAATACTAACAACTTACTTTTCCTGGAAATTGGGAAAGTATTTGAGCTTTTCAGTATTAGTCGTGGCACAGGTTAGCCCTGGATTCTGCAAGGGCCTCGTTGAGACTAGACTGATTATTCAATTAATAAAGAGCAGAATAAAAACAAGAAGTAACCTAAGTCTAACACTGGTACTTCCATCCGATGCTATGATGCCAATAATCACCCTCCCCCAAAACCATCAGCAAACATATAATTAAGCACATAAATGCAGGCGCAGTGCTGCACCCCATGAAAAGTATTTCTAAGCAAATTCTCCACTCACATGAAGAATCTGGAAATAACATAATAGAGATGAAAGGGGCAGCCTTGCAAAAATAACAGGAAAATACCTAATCCCACAATTTCCTAGTAACACATAAAAATCCATCCAATGAGTTCTCGTGCTAACAGGCACCCCGCGGGGGTTCTGTTTTGCACAACTTCTGAAAAGAGCTCAACAGACAGATGGAAAAGAGATGTACATCTTTCTCTTGAAAATCGTTTTTGACAATCTGCTTTTATAGAGTTCCCGAGAAAACAGCAGGAGAATGAGCTA